>CAWUFW010022597.1:0-91946 GCA_963921515.1 Calotriton arnoldi
GATTTGGCAGCTTCGTCTGCCAAACCGTTACCTACAACGCAGAACTATGTGTATTTTGTACCGCAAAGGTCCGACAATGAGAGTTCAAATGTCGGTAATCCAATACTAAGCGGTACGATCCATCGGGTTTAGAAACCGCGAAAAGGGGGTTATTCATAGGTGATACTCATGTTTCGATTACTCCTTGATATTCTAACTGTGTTAGTATGTCGGAGACGGGACCTTTAGCTTCCCGTTTAATGGGATATTGGGGCAGTGGCTGAGGCATCGACCATAGTGGAATATCATGGGGGGGCCAATCTTCATCCCAGCCCACGTGGTTGCGGTATAGCGCCGGAGCCAGGGACGCAGCCCACTCGGCTGCGAGAGCCTCCGCTTTGTCCTTGGGGACGTGTCGAGAAAAGCTCGGAAGGATTACCTCCTCCCCTCTACGCGCAGCTAGTACGAATGGGGGCGGACAATCCGCCTACGCCAACAGAATGTCGTACGAAGAGGTCAGATTTTCCCCAAAAATCCCTTTTATAACACGCTGTATGTCACCTTCTATTTGAAAAATAATATTATATAGTCTTTCAGGGGGTGCCACTCTGGTGTCTGCTGTCTCAACAGTAATGAATATATCAGTTGCTGTCGCCTCCACATGAGGACGTAGCGCCTCCCGCACTATGGTAACTTCTGCGGCGCTGTCTAGGAGTGTCACTGCCCACGTCCAATTCAGGAGTCTCGTTCTGACCGTCTGTGGCATATCTCGCTGTAACAGCGGCAACTTTTTTCTTCTGAAACTGTGGGCGAGAACGTGGAAAGTCGTCCGGCTTCCCTCTGACCTGTTGTCGAGGTTGGTCTCGTCCCTGGGGAGTCTCGCGACCCCTTCCTCTATCTTGGCGATCTCCTTCACCGGCTTGGGAAGTTGTTGGAGCCTGTGAAGAACGAGGAGAACGCGCATCAGGGACTTGAAATCTCTCTGGAGATTTAATTCTCGCCCTATCGCGCAAATCATATGTGCGTTCAGAAGAGACTGAAGCTGGGGAAGCGCCTCGCGACCCTGGCTTCTTTTGTTGCTTACCCTGTTTTTTCTGTCTCCAGTTCTTTTTAGTAAAGAACGGCTTCTCATCCTTCTCTGATTGAGATTTAGGCTGAGGTTGTGACTGAGTTTGCGTTTTTGCAAAAGGCTTGACTCCCAGGCTATTACGTCCAATCGTTTTGTAAGCCTGGGCAATAATTTTTGGTAATTCGCGCGGCTTGTCCAGTTCTGAGACCAAAGCCAAAGCATTAGCTACTTGAAAGTTCACTGCATCGCCCTTGACATTCGCAAGGATAAAATCAGCTACTACGTCGAACACTCCCACCAGTCTCATCCCTAATTCCACAGCCGCTTCAGAGCCATGCTCATCCTGTACACGTTTAATTACAGAGGGGAGAACTGTCATGGAAGGAGTGCCGAAACACTTCAAATATACTGCTGCGAATACCCTACCCCAGTTGTTGCATTCAGCCAACTCGGGTATTAGGGGGCATATTAGCAAGACCGGCGATAAAATTATCGCCATTTTAGCGGCAGGAAACTGCCGCTAAAACGGCGATAATGGGCTTGCTAATATGCGTTATGGAATTCCAATAGAAGCCCAGGTTAGATGTCCTGCACATCTAACCTGGGCTTCTATTGGAATTCTATAACGCATATTAGCAAGCCCATTATCGCCATTTTAGCGGCAGTTTCCTGCCGCTAAAACGGCGATAATTTTATCGCCGGTCTTGCTAATATGCCCCTAAGTCTTTTGGCAAATTAATCGTCAAAATCCTGTGTTTTTCCACAGGTGAAGTATTTGAAAAAACTGCCTCCAGCTGGTCAAATTTCTCTGCAAGCCAATAAGGAAAATCATCCTTATTTTGTGGGCGCTTGCCCATCACCGAATTCACCATGACAGGACTTATGGTTACACCGCCTGCACCAGCTGGATGTGCTGCAACACCAGGCGGGGCAACCTGGATGTTGCCAGTAACATACTGCACTAAGGCTCTATGCAACCGTACCAAAGATGCATACATATTACGCAGTTCACCGACTGCTACCGTCATATAACGTGGATGTGGGGTATACCCGGCCAAGACAGACCAAGTGGCCCCGTCAATTGATAAGGGGCCTAAACGAACCGCGGTAACCGGTTGGGGGAGGGCGCCATCAAACCAAACACGGTGTTGCCAAGCCGTGAGCGGTACTTCAAGATTCCTATACGGTCTATAATGTACAGGAACAGCGGTGGCTGTATATTCATGGAACATTTGATCAGCTCCATCCACCGCCGGAAAGGTGATCCAAGAGTAAAACACCTCAAAGTGGTAAGCTGGATCCGCTTGTACCACAAAGATCAGTTCGACACCCGCGTCAGGCACTCCATACACAGTTAAGTGAGCCCGGAGCGCTGCGCGGCTATGTGCCGCAATTTGTACAGCCATTTAAGGCTAAAAATAGTTCGACAACCTAATGTGCGGCAGCACAATAGAGGGTTATTTCTAAAAATCCTTTTAATAACTTCAAGCTTGAATGAACCTATAAAAATGTCAATATAGGAGGTACCACCGTCACACACGCTTCCGGAAGCATCTGCGAAGGGAGTTGTGGACAAGCACGAACACTACTCAAGCGTCTCGCAGATAAGCAGCCCACTCGTTGGTCGCGCCATGTTGTAGGGATTCTGCACATACACAGAGCTATGCACAGGATAATAGGACCTCGGAATATATTGGTGAGCCAACCATAAACCTTAGCACCTAAAACCCCAACCCGACTAGCTGTAGCGTCTCATTAGCAAAAATACTACCACTGTTTAGACAACCCAGAACACGGTATCTCTCTCTCAAGACTCGCAGGAGCAAGAACACCCTTTCATCACTCATTCATACCTGTCCACAACGCGCGTAAGAAGAGACACTGTATAGTTTAAAATGTTTATTTCAACTAACGTGCTCTACGATACAGTACACGTGTCAGTACTATCAGCATAATGCATAAGAATAATATAATCAGCATAGTTACAATTCCATAGAATACAAACGGGGAAAGCATTTCATAAAGCAGTGGATAAATGGCTGAATGACTATACCACCCTCCCCGTGCTAGTAGCTAGTTTATTATATAAACAGAAAACCTCTGGGCTTTTGCTGGCGGACCCTCATACCTCAATCTCTAGATGCAGGTTTTACATCAGCAGACAAAAACAGCTCTTCTCTCTGGAAAGTTTATTCTCCAACTGCTGCTAACAGTGCAATCTACATATTAAAAGCACACGATTTTCTCCAGTGCAGCTGCACATTGTGTTATGTCTAGGTGCGAGGGACAGGCCAAATCAGTAAGAACAAGGGATGTTGTTTTTCGACCTTGTACATGTTGTGCAGAGGCAACCCACAAGGAATAAGAGAAAAGGTGAAAGGCAGAAATGCAGACAGACCTAATATAGCCGGGCCCAAGCAAAGGCTTGAAAAACAAAGTAACGTGTGCAGAAAAAGCATCATGGCAGCCGGGCCGCAGTCAACGTAACAGAGCAGGCCAGGAGGCCACAAACCACATGACAACGGCGTGAGATCCTCCTTGCGATGGCCAGGCTACCTGGTGGGCCATGGTAAGAGAGACTCGCTCTCCTAGCATACACCATCCTTACGCCTGGATGTTCCCGGTTGTCATCTGGCTGGTTCTTTACAGACTCAAAAGCCTAAGAGAAAAGCCGCTTCAAACTATTAGAGTGGCATGCTCCATCTTGATCTGTACTTGAGACCTCCCCCTCTTACCTAAAAGCGCTAAACAGTTAAGTGACACCCCCCAGACCACTTAAACCGACCTTTTACCTAAGGCTACCAGATGACAGCCACCTAGGACACAGCTCCTGGCCTGGACTGTTTTACACAATGCATTCTGGGAGCATCAGTCCTGGGCCCGTTCTACTGACCCAAACGAATCAACGCTCAGGGGATGAACACTGCGTCGTTGGTGACAAGGGGTCGTCTGATAACGTCTCATCAGGGGGGAGTATGCGCTATTTAAATACCATTACTATTACCGCTGGCTGCCCTGATGTCAGCCCTTTCCAGCACCCAAATGCTACCTGCCCACACCCCCTCCCAGCCCGGGTGTTACCTGGCGGCCGGCTCGGTCAGCGTGGTGGTGTCCAGGTAGTGGATCTTGTAGAACTTGAGCAGCGCCGGCAGATTGTTGAACTCCTGGTCGCCGATCTTGAAGCGCCTCGAAGGCAGCAGCGAGTTGATGTTGTAGTGGGAGACGCGCAAGTTCTCCGATATGGACAGCACATAATCTCCGGGGCACGCTGTACCGCTGCCCCTTCAGCCGCGCCTGCGCCTCGTTGCGGGACACCGGCCCGAAGTACCAGCTCGAGCGGTCCGACGAGTCAAAGCGGGCAGAGGACATGGCTTGGCAGAGGTGGGACATGGGGCTGCGAAGGAGGTGTTACCGCGGGCCAGGTCTCGCACACAATTCGTTCCTGACAAGGAACGCAGAGGTCTCCTTAACCAAGGGGGGTGCGGTCCCCCATTCTCCGAGTATGGATAAGGAGCCCGAAAGGCCGGTGCAGTAGCTGTCTTGCAAGGCGCTTGCCGAGACCTCCTTAACTGTGTTGTGAGCCGGCGAGTCTGCTTACCGCACTGACAGAGCAGTCCATGATGATTAATGCGGGAATGCATGCGGGATTAATGCGGGAATGCATGCTGGCGACAAGGCACGGAATGGAGGGCGGAGGAGAAGGCATTGGACTGCAGGGGGGGTGCCACGGGAAGAAAGTAGTCTGCAGGAAAGGCGCCAGGAGCCATGGAAGGACACGAATGACGACATGGCCGTCATAAGGAGGGACTGACAAGCCTACAACCAATAAGAAGGCAGCATTTACAACTCAAGCCAATCAAAAAGATGGGCGGAGAGTGGGCGGAGCTTCCACGCTATAGTGTATACTGCACGCCTCGCAAAGCGAGCAGCGCATGCGCTGCAACGCTAGGCGAGACCTAAAAATACAGGGGAAACCCACGCCAAGTATGCCAGGTCTAACACGTGTCCCCTCCAGCTGAAATGTGGGGAGACATCCCCACCCTCCTGGGAGTTCTCTTCACTAAGGCAGAAAAATCTGAACAGACCATCAGCATTGGCGTGTTCTGTACCAGGGCACCCTTCCAACGTAAAGTCCATCTCCTGTAGGGAAATGGACCACCTCAGCAACTTTGGGTTCTCACCCCTCATCTGTATCAACCATCTGAGGGGCCTGTGTTCGGTCTGAACCCGGAAATGAGTCCCAAACAAGTGGGGCCTCAGCGTCTTCAGTGCCCAGACCACAGCAAAAGCCTCACTCTCAATCGCACTCCACCTCTGTTCCCGGGGAAGTAACCTCCTACTAATGAAGGCTAAGTGTTGGTCTAGGCCCTCCTCATTTAGTTGTGAGAGCTCAGCCCCCACACCATGCTCTGAAGCATCTGTCTGCACCACAAGTTCCTGTGAGTAGTTGGTGCCTTGAGCAAGGGCGCCGTGCACATGGCAGATTTCAGGGCATCAAAAGGTTTCTGACAGGCATCAGTCCAGTTGACCTTCCTGGGCTGCTTCCTGGAAGTCAGCTCTGTCAAGGGGGCAACAATGGTGCCATATTCCTTGACAAACCTCCTGTAATAACCGGTGGGGCCTAAAAAGGCTCTCACCTCACTGTCTGGGTCTTGGGGGGGTTTCCAAGCCAGAATGGTATCAATCTTTGGCTGTTGGGGCGCCACCTGGCTGCTCCCTACCTGGTGTCCCAAGTACACCACTGATCCCTGCCTGATCTGTCACTTGCTGGCCTTGATCGTGAGGCCTGCCCTCTGCAGAGCCTTCAACACTTCCCAGAGGTGACGCAGGTGTTCCTACCAAGTGGCACTGAACACTGCGATGTCATCCAGGTAGGCGGCACTGAAATCCTCCAGCCCGGCCAACACCTGATTGACCAACCTCTGAAAGGTGGCTGGGGCATTCTTCAACCCAGAGGGCATCACTCGGAACTGGTAGTGCCCCTCTGGTGTTGAAAATGCAGACCTCTCCTTTGCCCCATCAGTTAAGGCAATCTGCCAGTGCCCAGGCGTTAAGTCAAACGTACTGCGGTACTTGGCAGCTCCCAACCGATCTATGAGCTCATCAGGTGTGGGGATGGGGTGCGCATCAGTCTCTGTGAGTGAATTAACCCCTCGGTAGTCCACACAGAACCGGAGTTCTGGCATAGCACTGGGTGCGGCAACCTTTGGGACAAAGACCACTGGGCTGGACCAAGGGCTGTATGAGGGCTCAATCACCCCTAGAGCCAACATCTTGGAGACTTCCTCCTTGATGCTAGCTTTGACCCTGTCAGTCAACCTGTAAATTTTGTGTTTTACAGGAGGACTGTCCCCAGTGTCCACATCATGGACATACCACTGAATGACACCAGGGGTCAGGGAGAACAGAGCTGCAAACTGTCCCAACAGTTGGCGGCAGTCACTCTGCTGTTCAGGAGTCAGGGCGGGGGAGAGATTTACACCGTCCACTGAACCATCATGCTCCTTAACAGACAAGAGGTCAGAGAGAAGCTAAGTCTCCTCTTCCATCCGATCATCTGTTGCTAGGAGCATGCCCACTTTGGACCTCTCCAAGTGCGGCTTGAGGCGGTTCACATGTAGGACCCACAAAGGGTTCCTGGGAGACTGCAAGTCCACCAGATAGGTGATTTTACTCTTGCGCTCCACCACCTCAAATGGCCCAGTCCACTTGTCTTGGAGCGCACGAGGCTCCACTGGGGCCATGACCCACACTTTTTGGCCAGGCTGAAACTCGACCAGAGTGGCATTCTGATCATACCACCATCTCATCTCTTCCTGGCTGGCTTCCAGATTCGCCTGAGCAAGTTGTCTGAAGCGCTTAGTCTGGTCCCTGAAGGCCAGCATGTAGCTATATACATCCTGGGGAGGTTTACTGGGAGGCTTCTCCCAGCCTTCTGTGACCAGACTCAGAGGTCCTCTTACACGATGCTCATACAGGAGTTCAAAGGGACTGAACCCAAAGGACTTCTGCGGTACCTCCCAAACAACAGGCATGGTAAGAGGATGTCCCACGTACGCCTCATGGGTTCACCAAGACCCCTAATCATGCCCTTCAGGGTCCGGTTGAATCTCTCAACCAGCCCATTTCCTTGGGGGTGGTAAGAGGTGGTGAACTTATAGGTAACATCGCACTCCTGCCACAGGGACTTCATATACCAAGATATGAAGTTGGACCTCCGGTCGGACACCACCTCTCTGGGGAATCCCACACGGGAGAAGATCCCCATCAATGCCCGACCCACCACGGGGGCTGTCACAGTTCCGGAGAGGGATGGCCTCGGGGTACCGGGTGGCATGGTCCACCAAGACCAGGATGAACCTGTTGCCCATGGCTGTCTTGGGGTCCAGAAGCCCCACAATGTCGATGCCCACCCTCTCAAAGGGGGTGCTAATGACAGGGAAAGGTTGGAGAGGAGCCTTGCACTTCCTCTCACTCTTGCCACTTGCCTGGCAAGTCTGGCAAGTCCTGCAGTGAGTGTCAGAATCCTTGCGCATTCTGGGCCAGTGAAAGTGGGTGACAAGCCTTTCAAAGGTCTTGTCCTGCCCCAAAGGCCCTGCTAGAGGCATATAATGAGCCAGACCCAGTAGGAAGGCTCTAAAGCGCTGGGGTACCACCAGCACACGGGCTGACCCAGGCTCAGCAACCTTAGGCTCAATATGCAGGAGACAAATTTCCCAGTAAATCCAATGTGACCCAGACTGATCACCTGCTGCCTGGCTTGCAGCCTGATGCCGCAAACCAACAAAAGAGGGGCATTCCTGCTGCTCCTTGCACAATTCCTCTATGGAGGGGCCCCCTTCCTGCTGCCAATTGGTCAGCTCAGGCAGGTACCACAGTTTGGCCACTTGCTCCACTGTAGGCTCCAGGGCACTCCCCTCAAAGTCTGCATACTCCTGGACCGTGGGAACTTCGGGGGCCGGTTTTCAGCGCCCCCTGCTGCCTCTCCTTCTGGCAGGCACCTGGGCCATTCTTCCAGGCTCCAGGTCCTCTTGATTGCCCTTACCGGCTGCCATAGACCAAGTGGTAACACATGCCCACTCAGGCAGACCCAACATCTCCAAATGAGATCTATGCTCCAACTTCTCCCAAGGGGAACTCTCCTGATCGTTACCTAGCAGACAGTTAGCAGTCATGGCTGGCCTCACAACTACTTTCAAGGGACCTGAGACCACCCCCTCCACTCAAAGGGAACCTGTGCCAATTTGCAGAGGCACTCTGAGTTGTCAGCTGCAACTACTGGGTAAAGTACGTTGGGTACCACCTGCTCTTCAGACACTAGCCGACAACTGACAGCTGTCAAACTGGCTCCAATGTCTCTCAGAGCCTGCACCCTATGGCCATTAATGGTCACCCACTGCCTGTATTTCTTAGTGTTAGTGGGCAGGAGGGTCCTTGGGACCATCTCACTGTCTCCTAATGAGACCAGGGTCAATTGTGCTGGCTCATACCCCTCCTGGGAACCAAACTCCTCCCCCAAGGCTACACTGGCCAACTGCCGGGCTGGTGCACAGGTGGGTGCAGTGGTAGTCTTTTTGGGACACTTAGGATCCCCTATGAAGTGACCCACCTGACCACAAGCAAAACATGTGAAGGAGCCCTTCTGGGCAGGCTTACCCGCAGGGACCCATGGATTCTTCTCACTGAGGGGCTGGGAACCTTTCCCTTGGGAATTACTTTGAGGCCCTTTTTGGAACTCCTTTTGTTTACCCTTGTGCCCACCTTTGGTGGAGTCTCCCACATGACCTTTGTGGACCCTGGTACTGACCCAGCGGTCCGCCTCCACAGCAAGCTTCCTGGGGTCAGTCAGCCTACTGTCAATCAGATGCTGGCGCAGCTCTGAAAAACAACTACCAGACAAGTGCTCCCATGCAACCAAATCATAGAGACCCTGAAAATCATTTACCTGGCTACCCTTCACCCAACCATCCAGTGCCCGGCAAAAATAGGAAACATACTCCACCCAAGTGCTTGACTCAAGCTTCTTACAGGCCCTCAAGCTCTGCCAGTACTGTTCTGGGGTCAAACCATATCTCCTGATCGAGGCTTCCTTCATAGGGGCATAAGACATCTGCTCCTCGCTTGGGAAGGCTAGCAAAGTTTCCCTCCCTTCCCTTATGAAGCAGCTCCACAACCCGTTCCCCAGTCTCTCTCAGGGATTCTGTGGGACATCATTGCTACCTCATATGCCCTGAACTACTGACCAACGTCCTCACTCTACACAAAATCCTTGATCACTTCATTGGGGATGTACACCCTCCCTTCGCCAGGTACTGGCAATAAGCTGCCACCATTGGAACTGGACTCCGCACTCTTGGTTTTTATGTCCAGCACCTTCAAACCTCTTTCATGCTCTAGGAGCATCCTCCTTTCCTCTAGAGCCAATGTCTGCCTTTCCAACTCCAATTCCTTATCCTCCTTTCCTAACCTGAGCTTTGTAAGCTCCAGCTCATGCACTCTATCTCTTCTGTCCTCCAGCTCCTCTGGAGACATCCTTTTGAAGACACACTGCTGCCATCTCTGGATGGTACCCTCCCCCTGGCATATTCAACAGCCCCTCCTTCTGCCCATCCAAATCCTCCGCCTCCACCATAGGATCCTCATCCTGCCCAGTGGCATTTCTGGATTCCAACCAGGCCCTCAGCGCCTTTTGGTATTCATCCTTTCTGCTGAGGCCTCTTACAGAGATTTTAAATTTCTTGCAGATGGCTTTTAGTTGAGACACAGTGTAGGTTCCCACCCTATCTTCTTCAAATTCGATGTCAAAGATGCAATCAATGCTGGCTTGGTCATGATGAGAAAATTGGCAGTTCTCAAGTTGCAGAAAATCCAAAACGAAAAGTTCACCAATAGTATGTGGTTGCGTAATGGTCTGCACTATACTAGTTGTGCATACCAATTACTGTATGTAAGGCACAAATGCAAGTCCGGATCCTCACCACTGCCCACCAATGTTAGAAATGGGGGTCTCTAGTTGGCAATGGTTTGCACCTTTGTCCAAGTAGGGACCTTTCTTCCTAGTCAGGGCAAGGGGGATACACTTCTAAAATAACCCCTGCTCACCCCCTTGTTAGCTTGGCATGAACAGACAGGCTTATCTCAGAGGCAGTGTGTAAAGCATTTGTGCATGCATACAGTAACATAGTGAAAACACTACAAATGGACACCACACCAGTTTAGAAAAATAAGCAAAACTTAATCTAAACCAAGAAGACCAAATAAGACAAAATCTAACATACGATACTGTAAAAGTAGTTACTTTGCAAGATAACCTCTGAATTGCAGAAATATCTCAAAAACACAGTTCTTCCGAGTCGGTAGCTCCATCCGGGCTACCGCGATGCTGAAAACGACAGTCTAACAGTTCCTGTCGACCACGTCGGTAAGGGCCAGCTAAAGCGTCAACAGACTTGTAGACAGTACCTCACGGCATGGTGCAGGCAGCTGCTCGGTGACGGCTGTCCAACAGCGTTGGTGAGACCAAGGCTTATGGTGCGGAGTGAGGCGGTGCTCGATGCGGTGCTGGCAGGACACAGTGCAGGCAACGGAGCCAGTCGATGTTTGGCTCGGGCAGCGACCGTGTCAGTGACGTCCGGGCAGAGTGAAACAAGGCGGTGTCCACAGGACGCGGTGCAAGCAACGGCTCAATGATGGTCGCCCAGCGGCATCGGTGAAACCAGGGATGCGGTGCGAAGTGCGGGGGTGCCCCCTGCGGTGCCTTCAGGACACGTAACCAGCAACGGACTCAGTGACAGTTGGCTGCTCTTTTCTTCTGCGGCGACTGAAATCAGCAGTTCCAGAGACGGTGCCCAGAAGGATGATTAAGTCTTTGCTGTTCCTGAGACTTCTTGAACAGGGGGCAAGCTCTACCTCAAGCCCTTGGAGACACTTTGTCAAGCAGGATACACACACAGTTCCTCTCCTTGGCAGAAACAGTTACTGCAGGCCAACCCAGACAGCACACAGCCAAGAGGCAGTTCTCCTCCTCCAGCTTCTTCCAGCTCTTCTCCTTGATTTGATTTGATTTGTGATTTGTAAAGCGCCTGGCTGCCCTTAGGCTTCTCTGCCCTGACGAAGAGAGCTGTGGTGAAGGACTGAACCCACTGTAGTTATAGGGGGAAAAGCCAAGTCTTCAGCTTTTTCCTCAAGGCCAGTTCGCTCTGCTGCCCTCTTAGGTCCAGAGGTAACTCATTCCACAGTTTAGGGCTAAGGTGTGAGAAGGCCCTGCCTCCCCATCTAGCTTTTTTAACTCTGGTGGTTTTGAGGAGGTGTAAATTGGCGGACCTTAAAGACCTGGTGGGGGTGTAAGCAGAGATCATATGTTTGAGTTTTCCTGGACCTTTGTTATTTACCGCCCTGTGGACAATGCAGAGTGATTCTCGCTGCTATTGGTAGCCAGTGAAATGATTTCAAGGATTCTTTGGCTGACGTTTGTCTATGGAGCCTAAACAGGAGCCTGGCCGCCGTATTCTGCACCATCTGGAGCCTCTTAATCACATACTTAGGAGAGCCCAAGTAAAGAGAGTTTCCATACTCCAGCCGGGAGATGACCAGGGACTGAAAGACGGATTTCCTAAGCTGTTCCGGGATAAGTTCCAACATTTTCCTGTGCATTCTGAGAAGTCCGAAGCAGGAACCCGACAGTTTGTTAGCCTGTTGGTACATTGAGAGTGAGCTATCAGGCCAGATGCCCAGGTTTTTTATCACCGGTTTAGGGACCGGAGGGGCTCCCAATACAGAGAGGCCAATTGTCTAGTGGCCTGGGGATGGCCCTGGTGTCTAGAATCATAAGTTCTGTCTTTTCGCCGTTCAATTTTAAGTAACTGTTTGACATCCATTGGGCCAGTTTATTGAGGCATGGACCCAGAGGGGAATTGGCTTGTTTATGGTCTTGGGGCAGAGCGATGATCAGCTGGGTGTCATCGGCGTACAATACCCCCAGGATCCCAAACTCCTCCATGATGGCGGCCAGCTGTCGAACATATATATTAAATAAGGTAGGGCTGAGGGAGGAGCCCTGTGGCACTCCAAAATATGTGGTCCGGCTGTCCGAGAGGCAATTCTGGTCCATCACTTGGAGCGATCGGTCGTCCAGGAAGGAGTAGAGCCACTCCAGGGCTTTGTCCCGGATACCTATTTCCATCAGTCTGTTTTTCAGAATGGTGTGATTGACGGTGTCGAAAGCTGCACTGAGGTCAAGCAATATGATGGCGGCTGGCCCTCCGTTGTCTAGTAAAGCTTTCAATTCCTCGGTGACTACCAGGATCTTCACTGGGGGGGGGGGGGAGGATTACTTCCATCACCTTGAGAATAGCGTGCAGGGGTGCGGAATCTAAAGGGGAGCCTGACTTGATGGATTTGAGCAGCTTGAGGGTAGCTTCCTCCTCCAGCCTAGGAAATTGTGTAAGACTGGGGGCAGAGGTTGGATCCTGGGCCAAGTGGTGCTCTCCACAGGCTGGTTGGGAAACCTTCTGAAAGAGATCATAGATGTCAGCCACCTTCTTATGAAAGAAGGATGCTATTTGATTGCATTCTTTTATTGTGGCACTGGGCGCGTTGTTGATTTCTAGGGGGGTGGTAAGGTTTTTGACTACTCTAAATAGTTCCTTTGGGAAGTTGAGTGCCTGATTGATTTTCTTCTCGTAGTATTGAGCTTGCGCCAGTTTGAGTTCTTTGTGATAGCCTCTGATCGCGGTTTTGTAATTGATTTTTTTTCATGGTTGAACTCCTTTCTCCAGTCCCTTTCTAATCTCTTGCAGTGCTTCTTCAATGAAAGCAAATGCCCATTGAACCATGGGGCTTTCCTGATTTGGTGTTTTTGACTGGGCATTTTTTTTAATGGGGCACAGATCTCCAGGGACTGGCTAATCCAGTTTTCCCAATGCTTGTAGTCATTTTCTGGACTACCATCCATGTTGGGCAGTGTGTGCTGGAGGGACTATGACCAGAGATCAGGGTTGATCAGTGACCATCTCCTGGTTGGGGTAGATTCGACCTTGCCTTTAATCTGTCTGGCTGGTTTGGAAAGGCCAAACCGGATGAGACAGTGATCGGACCAAGGAACTGGAATAACATCAGATACCGTGACTTGGGGGTCGTTTGAGAAAATAAGGTCCAGTGTATGTCCTTTCTCGTGAGTGGGTACCGACACCAGTTGGGTGAGCTGAAGGGCCTCCAGGTCCTCTTGCAGTCTCTTGGAGGCGGGGGCCTCCGCGGCTTCAAAATGCAGATTAAAATCCCCTAAAAGCGTGATGGAGTTTTTTGCTAGAGACAGGCTGGCAAGGGTGTCAGGCAATGCCTCCAGGAACGTGGAGCAGGGGCCAGGCAGTCTATAGACCAGGATGCCAGTGTAAGAGCAGGAGGGTGAAAGGTTGATTTGAAACTGCACGCTTTCACAATCTGGGAGAGTGAGTGGGGTCAGGGTGCAATTGAGGGCCGGTTTTAAAATGATGGCAATTCCACCCCTGGTTTTCTTCCCACGGTCTAGTCTATGAATATGGTATCCCGGGGGAAGAGCTAGATTGATGTCTGGCCCGGAGCTATCCTTAAGCCAGGTTTCAGTAATAAAAAGTACATCAAGTGAGTTCTCTTCCAGGAGGTTCCTGATCTCTATGGCATGTTTTGGTATCGAGCGGGCAGAGGTTCCTCTTGAAGTCCAAAAGTGATCCAAAAGTCTTGGGCCTGGGCCCCACTTTTTATAGTACAAAATCCTTTGTTCCTTGGAGGCAGAGAGTGTCTTTGCCCAGCCAAAACCAGTTCTGCCCTTTCTTGTGCAGCTGCCCGGCAGGGGGTGGAGACAGCATTGTCCAAGGCAGACCAGGCCCACTCAGGTGTGAAAGAAATCTCCTCCCCCTACTCTGAATGCAGCCCAGGTCTATTCAGCCAAGCCCTGACTCATCCTAGAAAGGCAGGACACACCTCACCCCCCCAAGTGGCTGTCTGATTAGAATGCACATCCACAGCCCTTGTCGATCCAAAGCCAGTCAGTCAACACACAAACCTAGCAGAGGCACACAGGATGGCTAAGCAAGAAAATACCTACTCTCTAAAAGTGGTATTTTCAAACACAGAATGTAAAAATCATCCTCACTAAAAGATGCATCTTTATATTCTGAGTTCAGGCATACTAAACTTTACCTTCCAATTTTGTCCCAATGGGAAGTTATATTTATAAGATGTTATAAATGAACTCCCATTCTATCCTATGGGACAGATGGGACAGATAGCCTTTCAATAGTGGAAAACGAAATTGGCAGTATTTTACTATCAGTACATGCCACACACATTAGGACATGTCCCACCTATCACATACACTGCACCCTGTCCACAGGGGTACCTTGGGCCTACCTGACACGTAAGAAAAGGGAAGGTTAGGGCCTGGCAAGTGAGTGCACTTGCCAGGTCGACATGGCAGCACCAGACTGCATACAGACACTGCAACAGCAGCCCTGAGACCCTTTTGCAAGGCTACTTGGGTGGGTGGCACAATTAGTGCTGCAAGCCCACTAGCAGCATTTGGTTTATAGGCCCTGGGCACACACAGTGCACTGTACTAGGGACTTAACAGTAAACCAAATAAGCCAATTATGGAAACACTAATCCATGACAACAATTTACAGAGGGAGCACTTGCACTTTGGCACTGAACAGCAGTGGCAAAGTGCCCAAAGCCTCTAGACCAGCAAAACGAAGTCCAACACCCAGTAAAAACACAGGAGGCAAAGGGAAAAATACAGGGTAAACCCACGCCAAGGCTGCCAGGTCTAACACAAACTCACGCAAAGCTCTGTAAAACTTTGAGTGACTCACTCAAAGCTCTTTGTAAAACTGATACACAATCAGTGTAGTGACCCACATAATTCACTGGTTCACTTATAATTATGTATCTGATAATACCCAAAGTCAATGAGAGATATTTATATCAGTAATGCACACAGAGCTCTGCCCCACATAAACACCCGATCACTCACAGGTCAAGTCCATCATTATTTTTCACAATATGCCATCTCACTTTGGACCCAGCTATATGCAAATCAGACTTGACGCTGCTCCGCTGCTCCAACCGTTCCTGGGCTGCTTGTGTTCCAGTTCAGGGAGGACCTGGCTTGGCACTTGGGGCTGGACTGTTCCCACTGGAGCATGGTCAAGAATGATTTGCGTATAGCTGGGTCTAAACTGAGGTTGCATAGTGTGCAAAATAAGGATGGATAGGGATGTGGCCCTGTGTAATTACCAGTGACTGAGATTAAATCAAGCATTCCATCCATCACTGTATACTTTTATATGTTACCCTAAGTGGGACAGATATGCTCAGACATGGGTCCCAATTGAACTGTGTCACTGGAACTAATCTATTCCCGCATGATGAGCTATAACAAGGGTGAAAACTGTCCTGTATTGCCTGCGTTCCGGTTCAGGGAGGGCCTGGCTTGGCAGTTTGGGTAGACTGTTTCCAGTGTCAAGATTGATTTTCATATACCTGGGTCTAAATAAAAGTGGCATGGTATGCAAAATAACAATGGATTGGGATGTGGCCCAAGTAATTACGAGATTAATTCAAACATTCTTTGCATCACTTTTTGTATTCTTTTATACATGGCCCACTCTAGGGCTGTGTGACCGGTGCCACCGCACCTGGTGCCGAGCTCAAGAGCGTTGTGTTTTTTGAAATATCTTATGGGATGTGAAGCACCTGCCAGAGTTCCTTGTGTTTCCAGCAAATTTCAAGCAAAAATACAACTGTTAAGATAACTGTTTGTGATTAAGGTGCTTGCTTGAGAGAGATGGGAGTTTTGTCTAAAGCAGTTTTGACTCATAATAAAGTAGCGCAGAGGGTTAATATCCCAGCTGCAAACAAGGTGTACCATGCAGATTACACAATTGTATTTTATGTAGACAGCTCAGTGGATTACTGCTTTCGTCTCAGAGATCCTTTTGTTAGTAAAGCCAAATCAGACTACAGTTTTACATATTGAATCCTGAGTTCGTGCTTCTCCCGACCAAGCACACATAAAATATAATGCCTACCAGTATGGACAATATAACATTCCTACATCTTGTAGTCCTCGAATCACTGACATAATATTGATCACAAAAATCTTAATTTTCTAAAATATCGGAAATTCTTATATTCCGATCAGAAGCATAATTTACCTATACTTTATTAAAAAAGAGTGCAAATATCGTTAACCAAATATCGTTGGTAAAAATATATATTTTTAATATTATCGATAACACAAATATCATTCTCAAAAATATTGTTGCATTTAAATAAACTTATAGCAGGTGGAAAATAAAACAACACACAATATCAACTACATCAATATTGCAAATTTTATAACAAACAATAAAAAAATTGTTTAACATAAAATTATAATAAATTAAATATGCATATATACATAATTTAGCATTATTACAAAAAGAAATGTTAAAAACAAAGCACTAATATGCACTTAAATATATTATTTAAAAAAAATATCATTTGACATAAACTCATATTAAAGTAAATAAGCATATATAATAATTTAACAATATTATAATAAAAAGAAATGTAAAAAAAACAGTAAACAATATACATATTAGATATATAATTAAACCATAAAAATAACATTTAACAGAAAATATGAATAAAGTAAATAAACGTTTATATTAATTTAACAACATTATACCAAAAACAAATGTTAAAAATGCAATGTAAAAGTATACTCTTTACTACATCATTTAATTATAAAACAAATACAAATATTTACAACTAATCAAACATTTTCCAAAAATTTAAATGTACATATATATATATATATATATCTATATATATATATATAATATACAAACTAATCGAAACAAAATATTATGTATTATTTTTAACATTTATAAACACGGCAATTTTTTTTTAATAAAATTAAATAACAAACTGTATCATGTAACTTTATACTGAAATAAATAATAATGATGTATGTCAAATATGAAAACCCACTATAACATTAACCACTTTAGAAAAACTGTTCAACAGTAAAGGGCTGAAATTTACTATTTCCAGTCTAATCCAAGTCACTTTGGAGGAAATGTAGAACACTAAAGGGGTGACATTCACTATTCCCATTCCAATCGAAATCACTCTGAGGAAAGCATTTATCCAATGCTTTCCGGTGACATATACTATTCCTACTCTAATCTAAACCCCTTAATTACAATGCACCCTGCCCTGGGGATATTGTTGGGCACTAAAGGGTGACAATTTCACAGATACCAAACATGAAATCTTTACCTGTTCTCAATCAAAATATTACACTTATTAAATGTAATAAGGCAACTCAATGCTATCCTATGGGACAGGTAGACCACACAGTAGTAAAACACGTATATAGGAGTTTTTCACAACCAGGACTTGTAAAACTAAAACAAAAAAGTACATATCCAACCTATTAATTACAACTTTATAAACTCCAATGAAGTACTTGAACAAGATACAAGAAAAAAATAAATATTATAATAAATCAGGATCACAAAAGTGAATTTCGAGTGGGTAAATCAATTTCCATCTCGATAATTGCTTCGTTATAAATAACCTGTTAAGTCTTTGGCTACTTTACAATAATATTTTTTGTTGTTGTTCCTTTTGAAATTGTTGTATACAATATCCAGTGGGTTAGTGGGCCCAACTAATGCGGTCCCCAAATGCATATACACACAAACCAGACATAAAAAAAACGACATTGGCTATACAATGGGCAACCTGATCTTGGGGGACCAACTGTGAACTTCTCACTTTTCTTGTGTTCTGTGTGCTCTTATTTGTTGTATCAAGGGCTGTTGGACTCTCTGCAACAAAAAGTAATTTTACCTTATATCGTGTTTGTTCTTAATATGTCTATTTTGAGCTAGATCCTAGTACAACCACCTTGAGAGATGCACTGGGCACCTGAACACCTGCAAGGTAAAATCTGACACCTTAGGAGAATCTTCTCACGGCTAATGGGTCACTTATTGCTTTGAATTAACGGGTCTAGAGGGACTGTATGTACAAAATCATTTCACACTGTTGACCTGGTTAAAATACCTGAAATAGAGCCTGTGCTTATGGCCAAGGCTCTAGAGCTTTGGTCAAGTAGGAAGAGTGCAGAATAATGGAGCCTGGACCCTCTTGTATCCTATCGTGAATAGGCGGTAGAGATTCTTCAATCCAGTATTTATTTTTGCACACTCTAAGACACATTGATAGAGATAAGTAGAATTTCGATCCAGGTAGAGATTTTAAGATCCATGAAGAAAACTCTATAGTAGGTGAAAATGCATTACACATACCTCTGTAATAGCATTCGATCCATTGATGATCATGGTCGTAGTTGCTGGTGGTGGCGCACCACTCAGTAGAATAATCTTTTGTGGTGCAGCTTTGGTAGGTTACTGCTTTGTAGATGAATGGAAACACACAATCTGGATTTATAGCTGCATCTGAAACATGCAGATCAAAAAAGTAGATGAGTTGGGATGTAAAGAAGATAACTTAGCAAGTTGATTCCTGGCAACCTCTCTAGTTTCCTAACTTAAATCTGACCTCAACCTCTTTACGATAATCCACAATACACATGTCAGCCAATGTACTGAAGATGTGACTTAGATATCAGAGAGTGGTGTATTACTTAGTCATGACATAGTGTAACTTTGAAGTATGTGCCCATACCATGCCCACATAGTACTTGCACACCCAACATTGCCACATGATAGGGTATGTTGCAGGAGGTATTCATCAGATTAATCTGTTAAGAATGTTATTTACAGCATGTTCAAAATAGATTTCGGCAATCATTTAGGCCATGATTAGAAGCTGGGAGTTGAAGAATGATCCCTGTGTGAATGGTGTGCACCCGGAATATCATAATCAGAATATCAATGGAACAGAATATCAAGGACAAATGATCTAAACTGAAATATCGATAGGTAAGTAAGTATAGATTTTGAATACCTAACTTCACATAAATGTACCTTGGCGATGTATATCTTCAAGGTACTTAAAGGTGGAGTTAGGAATAGTAAATCCAAATTTCCCCATATGCACTTAACTTTTGATATTGTGTTGCTCGATATTTTGTCCACGATATTCTTTAAGGTCTATATTCTCAAAGTTCATATTCAGTAGTACAACTTGTGTAAACCAGAGTTTGCTCAGGGATCAAAATACCTTTTCTGACCTACTTGGAAGTCATGGCTTTAGAGTGCTACTGAACTTTAGTATGACCTATGAAGCTGTTACGGAATGTTTTCCATTTGAACTTGTTGTACAACTGAAGCTAAATAAAGTGGTCACTTTGTAAGGTTGTTCACAGTGAGTTTATGGTGGGTTATTGTTCGTCTCCTACTAAACACTACAATTGTTTTATTATGAAAATACCAGAGGTCACTCATAACTCTTCTGAAATGCCAAGTTTTGCTGAGGCCTCTGTATCAGATAATACCAATAGTCACTAAGAAATCTGTGATTGCTAATAACCAAACTCACTCAGAGCTCTGTAAAACTTTGACTGACTCACTTAAAGCTCTTTGTAAAACGGATATACACTCAGGGGCTGATTATAATGTCGGGCGGACGCTCATAAACATGACCAACCGACCTCCGGTCGGTGGCCCCGACTGCCTGATTTGGATGCGACCGAACACTGTTCGTTCACATTCCAGCATTTCCCTATGGGAGCATGTGTTACGGCCGTAAACTGGCCAGAGTACATGCTCCCATAGGGAAATGGGAGGTGGTGTTAATCCCTGCACCCCGTGGCAGGCACCTTAAGGTGCCTGCCACGGGGTGCAGGGATTAACAGGCCTCCAACCGGAGGCTGCATACACGAGGGGGGCCTGCTAGGGGCCCCCAAACAAGCTTTTCCAACAGGGTTTCCATGTCGGAAAGGCCAGCATGGCAATCCTGCCGGAAACCATGCATCGTAATCCCAAGGGTGGAAAGACTGCCCTTTGGGATTACAGGCCGGCCTCCCACTGGCTGAAGAGAAGCCAGCTGGAATGACCGGCTGGTTTCAATTCCGACCGGCTGATTTATAATCAGCCGGTCGGAATTGAAACCGACGATGTTGATCGGAAAGCCTCCGACTAAAGGTTGGAGGCTTTCCGACCGCCATCATAATAGGCCCCTCAGTGTAGTGACCTACATAATTCCCTGGTTCACTTAGAATTATGCATCTGATAATACCCAAAGTCAATGAAAGATGTTTATATCAGTAATGCACACTGAGAGTTCCGCCCCACATAATACACCTGGTCACTCACAGTCCAAGTCCATCAATTTTTTGCACACTATGCCATCTCACTTTGGACCCAGCAATGTGCAAATCAGACTTGACCCTGTTCCACTGGTCCAACCATTCCTGGGTTGCTTGTGTTCAGGTTTAGGGAGAACCTGGTTTGGCAGTTCGGGCTGGATTGATCCCATTGGAGCACGGTCAAGATTGGTTTGCATAAAACTGGGTCTAAACTGAGGTGGCATGCTGTGCAAAAAAAGGATGGATTGGGATGTGGCCCTGTGTAATTAACAGTGACTGAGATTAATTTAAGCATTCCATCCATCTCTTTTGTATACTTTTATATGTTGCCCTAAGTGGGACAGGTATGCTCAGACGTGGGTCCCAATTGTACTGTGTCACTGGAACTAAGCTTCTACAGCATGAAGAGCCCATAACAAGGGCAAAAACGATCCTGGAGTGCTTGTGTTCTGGGCCTGGGCCTGGGCCTGTCTTGGCAGTTCGGATAGAATGTTTCCATTGGAGCAAGGTCAAGACTGACTTTCATATAGCTGGGTCTAAATAAAAATGGCATGGTGTGCAAAATAACAATGGTTTGGGATATGGCCCAAGTAATTACGAGTGGCTGAGATTAATTCAAGCATTCCATCCATCACTTTTTGTATTCTTTTATACATGGCTCGCTCTAGGGCTGTGTGACCAGTGCCACAGCCCCTGGTGCCGAGCTCAAGGGCGTTGTGTGTTTTGAAATATCTTATGGGATTAAAAGCACCTGCCAGAGCTCCTTGTGTTTCCAGCAAATTTCAAGCAACAATATGACTGTCAAGATAACTTTGGTGATTAAGGTGCATGCTGGAGAGAGATGGGAATTTTGTATAAAGCAGTTTTGACTCATAATAAAGTAGCACAGAGGATTAATATGCCTGCTGCAAACAAGGTGTACCATGCAGATCACACAATTGTATTTTATGTGGATAGCTCATTGGATTACTGCTTTTGTTACAGAGGTCTTTTTGTTAGAAAAGCTGACTCAGACCTCTGTATTGCGTATTAAATCATGAGTTAGTGCTTTTCCAGACCAAGCACACATAAAATATACCACCTACCAGTATGGACGATATAAGATTCCTACATCTTGTAGTCCTTGAATCACTGACATAATATTGATTACAAAAATCTTGATTTTCTAAAATATCGGAAATGTAATACTGTGATCAGAAACATCTCTTCCCTAAACTTTATTAAAAACAAAAATATGCAAATATCGTTGTTAAAAATATGTCTTTTTAATAATATCGATAACAGAAATATTGTTTACAAAAATATTGTTACATTTATATAAACATGGTGGAAAATAAAACACACAATATCAATAACATCAATATCGCAAAAATATGTAAATTTTATAACAAAAAAATATAAAATATATATTTAACTTAAAATCTAAATAAATTAAATAAACATATATAATTAATGTAATGTTATTACAAAAAGACATGTTGAAAACACAGCACAAATATGCACTTAAATATTTTTTTATTTTTAAAAATATCATTTAACATAAAATCCTGTTGAAGTAAATAAACATATATAATAATTTAAGAATATTATAATAAAAAGAAATGTTAAAAACACAGTAAACAATATACATTTAAATATATAATTAAATCATAACAATAACATTTAGTAGAAAATATGAATAAAGTAATAAACATATATATTAATTTAACACATTATGCCAAAAACAAATGTAAAAAATGCAGTGTAAAAGTATACAATTTAATACATCATTTAATTATAAAAATAGAAATATTTACAACTAATAAAACATAAAAAAAATTAAAATGGGTTACCAAGGGGTATCGCGGACCACTCCCCGGTATGGCTCGAACTCACTTTCAACCAAAAAAGACAGCGTAGTCCCATAATTATTAATCCATGGCTCCTAACGGTTCCGGACATAAAGGAAGAGCTCACCCAACAAACAGACCACTATGTTACTGAAAATTTAGGCTCAGTAGACTCAGCGCAGACTATATGGGAAGCTTATAAAGTGGTGATAAAAGGGCATGCTCCGGCATTAAAATCAGGTTATATCCGACAACATAACCAACAAATACTACACCTAGAGAGTGAGCTCCTCCATCTGGAGATGCAGCATAACTCCTCACCTAGTGAGGCCACCGCACACCGCTTAACAATTAAGCAACTTGAGTGTAAAACTCTGGCGCGGGAGAAAGCCCGGGCGAAACTATTTCACACACGTCATAGGGTTTATGAATTGGGAGACAGAGCGGGGAAAATGCTGGCCTGGCTGGAGAAGAGGGAACAAGGAGATAGATGGGTACCTGAACTGTCCGTTAGCGGGAACAACCGGATCACTGATCCCCAAGCGGTAGCGGAGATATTCGCGGATTATCTGGAGGCAGTGTATACCTCCTCCACTACATACACATCCGAAGACTCACGTCAACTGTTGGCAGGAATACATCTGCCCACATTGTCAGATAAAGACAGAGCTGAGCTAGACACTGACATAACCGACGACGAAATATGTAAAGCCATATTCAACACCAAATCAGGGAAAGCAATGGGGCCTAACGGGATTCCAATTGAGTTCCTCAAGTCGATGGCCCAACGGGTGGCACCCCATCTTAAACATATGTATAAAGAGAGCTTGGAGAAAGGGATTTTGCCAGAGGATCAACGATTGGCATCTATAGTTGTAATCCGAAAGCCTGGAAAACCGGCGAGCAGCTGTAACTCTTATAGGTCAATCTCCTTGATCAATGCGGAGGCTAAAATTCTAGCGAAACTTCTGGCGTCCCGTCTGAATACAATTCTCCCCTCATTGGTCCATGCAGACCAATCAGGCTTTCTGCTGGGATGAAACACTGCACTCAATATTCGTCGGATGCACAATGTTCTAGGACGTCAGCAATATATAGCCGAGGACGTGGTAATATTGTCGTTGGATGCCTCTATGGCATTCGATTCTATAGAATGGCCCTATCTATTCGAGGTGCTGGTCCGCCTAGGGTTTAGTTCGAAATTTGTGAGCTGGATCAGGCTGCTTTATACTGAGTTGCGAGGTCAGGTGAGAGTGAACAACCGCACATTCCGTACGTTTAAGCTGAACAGAGGGACCAGACAGGGCTGCCCCCGTCCCCCCTGCTTTTCGCCATGGTACTAGAACCACTGGCATCTTGGGTGAGACGAGACGTGGTGCTTTGGGCTCTGAAATGGGGAGAGGACAATGAGGACAGGACATCATTGTACGCGGATGACATCCTGATATATTTGGCATCCCCACAGGCCTCAACCAATAGACTACTAAATATACTCACCAATTTTGGCAAGTATGCTGGGTATGCTATTAATTGGACTAAGTCAGTGCTATTCGTTCTGCAGGGTCCCACACCCAGATTACCTCGAGGTTGTGAGCTCGAAGTGGCCTATGAGGGATTCCGGTACTTTGGGATCTTCATTACACCCGACCCCCAAATTTTTTATGACAAAAACCTAGTTGCCCCTTTAAAAAGACTTCAAGAGGATGTCAAACATTGGAGATCGCTACCGTTGTCATTGTTGGGTCGAGCGGCCCTCTTTAAAATGGCTCTGCCACGATTTCTCTATCTTCTCCAGAATTGCCCGTGCCGGATCCCCAACTCGTACTTTAAAAGTGTTGAGGGTGAGATCCGCACCTTATTGTGGGACGGAGGTACTCCACGCATAGCCTTAGGGAAACTGACGAAGGGATGGTACGACGGTGGGATCGCACTCCCAGATATGCAACTCTATTACTGGGCATCACAACTAGTGGTGGAAAATCAATGGCTGTACAGTTCCCCGATGAACCCAGCATACAGATTAGAAAGATATCAATTTGGACGTGAGGGGTATCTAGGGGCATTGTACACTAGGGTCCGCAAAGGGAGATATCTGGGTCCTATGGCTCAAACGGCAGCCATCTGGCAGCAGGCAAACAAACGGCTGGGCTGGGCTGGGCAGGGGTATTGACAAAAGCTACACCCCTTTGGTCCTCTCAACAACTAGGGTTGGTCTGTCACCATATGGGCTTTGACAAATGGGACACCATTGGACTGTCTACCATAGGAGATCTCATACATAAGGGTCAGGTTCTCACATTTAAGGAATTACAAGCAAAACACGAACTGGCAAATAGTGAAATATTTCACTACCTCCAGATTCGCCATGCTCTTAAGACAGCACTCCCAGATATGACGAACTTGCCGGACTCATCTCCCCTGGAGGATCGGCTTTTATCGGAGCCCATCCAAAACAAAGCCATTTCACTTACATATCGTTAATTATGCAACAATCTACCGGACTCCTTTCTCGCTCTCAGAAACCATTGGCAGGCCGACTTGGGGCAGCTTGATGATGAAGACTGGCAGACGGCACTGATGTCACCAAGAGAGGCAGCCATAAATCATCGCTTTGGGTTGATTCAATAAATTTTTTTACACAGAACATATCTTACCGGAGTAACCCTAGCTAAAATAGGAACAAGGCAAGACGCACTCTGCCTACGAGGGTGTTGTCAAGAAGCCACCTTTTATCATATTCTATGGGACTGTCCCCAAATACGACCCCTGTGGGAGAGGGCCACCGGGAAGATGCAGGACGCACTAGGGAAACAACTTACCCTAATACCATCAATGGGGATTCTAAATATTTGGGAGGCCACTGACCTGACAGAAGTAGAACAGCAATTGGCCACCTTAGGCTACACATTGGTAAAAAGAGCAATCGCTATGAAATGGGGGGCAACAGACTGTCCATTGATAATAGGCTGGGTGGCAGAAATGGACAAATGCATGATTGCTGAAAAGGATGTCTACAAATCCAGGGGTTGTCCTAAGAAGTGGGACAAAAAATGGGGCGGGTGGAATGCATATAGAGGAGAATTATGTATTTCACCAACAGTAGAAATGGAAATGTCAAAACGGGAGGACCATAGACATGTGATGATGGGCTAAACACTGTGAAATGTAACTGTTGAATATACAAATTTTAATTGTAACAAATATAAGCAAACGCAATTTTGAATTTGACCAGCTACAAAATCAATTAAAAATGTTAAAGCAAATTCTTTTTTTTACATATATATATATATATATATTCAGCTCCTTACACACGGTAAATAATGACCAGCACTCTCGCTAGGTTAAATCCCATTACGGATTTTATTGCGAAAAGTTAAATCAAACAAACGCGTATATATGCACACAACATCCAGCTCCCACAGAAACATCCATGGAAGAAGGCACAGACTCGAGGCAGTCAGGATACGGAATCTGTTTATTTAATCAGGTCACCTTCAATCCCAAAGACGAAAGAGAGATGCGTTTCGGCCTGCTAGAAGCCTTTATCAATCTAGTTGGCGCCATATGCACAAACAATATATATAGCCATTCCCACTTGGACCATAGATAGACATAAAGAAAATACTATCAAGTATTTAACTTCCATGTATACTTCATGCAAAAAATGTTCTTTTCAGCAGAAAGTCAGCGTTGCTTCAGGTAAAGCATATGCTAGTGAATGCATTGCATGGTGCTTATAATTAGTTATATCATAATTGAACATTGCAAGGGCAAATAAATAAGCGCACAAACAATATACAAATCGCCCGCCATCATGGGAATGTTGTGGGTATATAAATTGCGCCGCCAGACTTCTCAACCATAAAGCCTAAAACTAAAAAGTGAAATGTACTAAATGTTTAAAAGAACGTGCTGCTAAGTGTCACTAACTTTGCCAAATGAAGACAGTCTCTGTCCCGGAATCTGAGCCCAAGCTCAATACAAGTCCACCGGTATGTGACCTCTGACCTTAGTTGCGAGATCAGAAATAGCTTCTGCCGTGATATAAAAGTCACAATCCCAAACAAGAAGCGGCACAAGGACAGGATAATAACAGCAGCTGCAACCCGGGGTCAATTTACACACAGTGGGGCCGATTCCGATCTCGGCCGGTACGGCACCGAATCGGATTCGGCTTAACTGGATCCGATTCGGAGCCCTCTTTTCCGACCGATTCGTACGTGCGTCCGGCCGAGCGAGTACGATGCGAGCGCACGCGAAATCGCCGACCGACTCGTACGCGGGTCCAACCCGCTCCGACCGACTCGCACGGACACGGCTCGCACCACGCAATGGAGACGTTCCCCGGCCGGGCAAGTACGATGCGCGCCTCGAGCAGTCCGACCGGCTCGCGCCGTCCGGCTCGAAAGAGCTATCGGAGCCGGACTTTGGGGGTCCGTGTCGGACCCCCCTGTATGCGTAGCCGCGTGAGTCGCACACAGGGGGGACCCATGGGTCCCCCCTACCTGTGCATGTACGGCACGATTCGCTTCGAGGCGTACCCACTGTAGGGGGCGCCCTTGTACGCCTCGCACCCCTTGAGTCAATGGGAGCCCGCGTACGCGTTGTACGACCGGCTCCCATTGACTTCAATGGGAGTCCGACCGAATCGAGTCCAATTGCATGCGTACGCATCGTACTCGTTCGGTCGGGCTGCCAGTGTCCGATTCGGTCGGAAATCCCTCCGGATCCGGCTCGGTCGGAGAGTTTTCCGGCCCGAATCGGAATCGGCCCCAGTGTGTGAACTCTCGACTTCAATGTCAATCCCCGAGCTCATGCTTAAAACCCCATGGGACTACTGATCCCATAATGCCGTTCGATGGTCCCATGCATTGCAGAAGTGAACAAACAAAAATCAGATGGAAAGTCAGTGTCAAGGTGCATAAAACCGGGGCAAAGGCAAATGTCCCAATGTCATAGTTGACGGGCAGCATTAAAATAAAGTTCTGTAGGACACACATTCGGGGTTGAGGGGGACCGATGAACAAAAATGATTACGCCAAACAAACCTCATCGGCATAGGCGTCCGCGGTGCCCAGTCACCAGATGGCGCCAGTCTTCTGGGCAAGGCATTTCTTGCTAGGGAAACGTAGATCCCGTGCTGGCAGTCGCGAAAACCGCCCGCTGCGGGCCCTTGGTCTCCCACTGCAGTCATCCTTGTTCCTCTTCCCGGCCACCAAAGTGGGGGCTCCCCCTCTAGTACTCCCGACTCCTCCAGAAACATGCGGTCAAAGGGGAGAGCCACAAACGACTGGTGTTCCGTGTATAGCGTGACGACCGCTCACACTGGATTGAATGCACACAACATCCAGCTCCCACAGAAACATCCATGGAAGAAGGCACAGACTCGAGGCAGTCAGGATACGGCATCTGTTTATTTAATCAGGTCACCTTCAATCCCAAAGACGAAAGAGAGATGCGTTTTGGCCTGCTAGAAGCCTTTATCAATCTAATTGGCGCCATATGCACAAACAATATATATAGCCATTCCCACTCGGACCATAGATAGACATAAAGAAAATACTATCAAGTATTTAACTTCCATGTATACTTCATGCAAAAAAAATTCTTTTCAGCTGAAAATCAGCGTTACTTTAGGTAAAGCATATGCTAGTGAATGCATTGCATGGTGCTTATAATTAGTTATATCATAATTGAACATTGCAAGAGCAAATAAATAAGCGCACAAACAATATACAAATCGCCCGCCATCATGGGAATGTTGTGGGTATATAAATTGCGCCGCCAGACTTCTCATCCATAATGCCTAAAACTAAAAAGTGAAATGTACTGAATGTTTAAAAGAACGTGCTGCTAAGCGTCACTAACTTTGCCAAATGAAGACAGTCTCTGTCCCGGAATCTGAGCCCAAGCTCAATACAAGTCCACAGGTATGTGACCTCTGACCTTAGTTGCGAGATCAGAAATAGCTTCTGCCGTGATATAAAAGTCACAATCCCAAACAAGAAGCGGCACAAGGACAGGATAATAACAGCAGCTGCAACCCGGGGTCAATTTACACACAGTGTGTGAACTCTCGACATCAATGTCAATCCCCGAGCTCATTCTTAAAACCCCATGGGACTACTGATCCCATAATGCCGTTCGATGGTCCCATGCATTGCAGAAGTGAACAAACAAAAATCCGATGGAAAGTCAGTGTCAAGGTGCATAAAACCGGGGCAAAGGCAAATGTCCCAATGTCATAGTTGACGGGCAGCATTAAAATAAAGTTCTGTAGGACACACATTCGGGGTTGAGGGGGACCAATGAACAAAAATGATTACGCCAAACAAACCTCATCGGCATAGGCGTCCGCGGTGCCCAGTCACCAGATGGCGCCAGTCTTCTGGGCAAGGCATTTCTTGCTAGGGAAACGTAGATCCCGTGCTGGCAGTCGCGAAAACTGCCCCGCTGCGGGCCCTTGGTCTCCCACTGCAGTCATCCTTGTTCCTCTTCCCGGCCACCAAACTGGGGGCTCCCCCTCTAGTACTCCCGACTCCTCCAGAAACATGCGGTCAAAGGGGAGAGCCACAAACGACTGGTGTTCCGTGTATAGCGTGACGACCGCTCATGCTGGATTGAATGCACACAACATCCAGCTTCCACAGAAACATCCATGGAAGAAGGCACAGACTCGAGGCAGTCAGGATACGGCATCTGTTTATTTAATCAGGTCACCTTCAATCCCAAAGACGAAAGAGAGACGCGTTTTGGCCTGCTAGAAGCCTTTATCAATCTAATTGGCGCCATATGCACAAACAATATATATAGCCATTCCCACTTGGACCATAGATAGACATAAAGAAAATACTATCAAGTATTTAACTTCCATGTATACTTCATGCAAAAAAAATTCTTTTCAGCTGAAAATCAGCGTTACTTTAGGTAAAGCATATGCTAGTGAATGCATTGCATGGTGCTTATAATTAGTTATATCATAATTGAACATTGCAAGAGCAAATAAATAAGCGCACAAACAATATACAAATCGCCCGCCATAATGGGAATGTTGTGGGTATATAAATTGCGCCGCCAGACTTCTCATCCATAATGCCTAAAACTAAAAAGTGAAATGTACTGAATGTTTAAAAGAACGTGCTGCTAAGCGTCACTAACTTTGCCAAATGAAGACAGTCTCTGTCCCGGAATCTGAGCCCAAGCTCAATACAAGTCCACCGGTATGTGACTTCTGACCTTAGTTGCGAGATCAGAAATAGCTTCTGCCGTGATATAAAAGTCACAATCCCAAACAAGAAGCGGCACAAGGACAGGATAATAACAGCAGCTGCAACCCGGGGTCAATTTACACACAGTGTGTGAACTCTCGACATCAATGTCAATCCCCGAGCTCATGCTTAAAACCCCATGGGACTACTGATCCCATAATGCCGTTCGATGGTCCCATGCATTGCAGAAGTGAACAAACAAAAATCCGATGGAAAGTCAGTGTCAAGGTGCATAAAACCGGGGCAAAGGCAAATGTCCCAATGTCATAGTTGACGGGCAGCATTAAAATAAAGTTCTGTAGGACACACATTCGGGGTTGAGGGGACCGATGAACAAAAATGATTACGCCAAATAAACCTCACCGCATCGGCATAGGCGTCCGCGGTGCCCAGTCACCAGATGGCGCCAGTCTTCTGGGCAAGGCATTTCCTGCTAGGGAAACGTAGATCCTGTGCTGGCAGTCGCGAAAACCGCCCCGCTGCGGGCCCTTGGTCTCCCACTGCAGTCATCCTCGTTCCTCTTCCCGGCCACCAAACTGGGGGCTCCCCCTCTAGTACTCCCGTACTATATATATATATATATATATATATATATACACACACACACATATATGTATATATATATATTATAAACAAACTAATTGTAACAAAATATTTTGTACTATCTTTATCATTTATAAACATAATTCCTTTTTTTATTAAAATTAAATAAACTGTGTCATGTAACTTTATTTATATTAAAACAAAATATTAATTATGTATGTCAAATATAAAAATCCACTATAACCTTAAGCACTTTAGGAAAACTGTTCAACAGTAAAGGGCTGAAATGTACTCTTCCCACTTCAATCTAAAATACTTTGGTAAAGTGTTGCAGAATAAAGGGGTGACATTCACTATTCCTATTCCAATCGAAATCACTTTGAGGAAACCGTTTGTCCAATGCTTTCTGGTGACATCTACTATTCCTACTCCAATCTAAATGCCTTAATTACAATGCACCCTGTCCTTTCGATATTGTTGGACACTAAAAGTTGACAATTTCATAGATACAAAACATGAAATCTTTACCTGTTCCCAATCAAAATATAGCACTTATTAAATGTAATAAGGCAACTCAATGTTATCCTATGAGACAGCAATCCTCACAGTAGTGAACAATTTATTTAGGAGTTCCAGGACTTGTAAAACTAAAAAGTACATATCTGACCTTTTAATTACAATGCACCATGCCCTATGGGCTACCTAGGGCCTACCTTAGGTGTGACATATCCAATAAAATGGGAGGTTAAGGCTTGGCAATGGGGATATATTGCCAAGTCGGATTGGCAGTTTGAAACTGCATTCAGGCTGCAATGACAGGCCTTTCACATGTTTTAAGGGGCTACATAAGTGGGTGGCACAATAAGTGCTGCAGGGCCACTAGTAGCTTTTAATTTACAGGCCATGGGTATATGGTATACAACTCTAAAAGGGGCCTATAAGTAAATTAAATATGCCAAATCTGTGCAATATTACCATGTTTAGGGGAGTGAGCACAAGCACCTTAGCAATGCTCAGCAGTGGTAAAGTGCACAGAGTCCTAAGGCCAACAAAAGCTAAACCATTTTGGAGAAGGGGTTGGGCACTAAAGGGGTTACATTTACTATTCCCACTACAATCTAAATCATTTTGGGGAAGGTGTTGGATACTAAATGGGTTAAATGTACTACACTCTCTCAATTCTAAAACATTTTGGGGAAGGTGTTGGACACTAAAGGGGTTACATTTATGATACATAATCCAAAATAAAGTATATACAAAAATTAATTTTACAATAAACAAAACATTAATAAAAAGAAAATCCTACCTAATAAATATTTCAAATTGGAAAAACAAATTATCATATTAAATAAAAATGTATAATTAGATTTTTTTAATAATTACCTTAATATAAGAAGTACAAAATAAAAAAAACCTATGTAAAATTGAAATAATACTATAAATATTCAAAATAAACAATTGAAAATATTATTAAATATTATACATGTAATCTTCTTTCTTCCCCGGGCCCGGGTTGCACTGGGAATAAGATAAGAGACATTTTAATAACTTTTTCTGTTTCAATGGATTTATTCACTTTAGTAATTTCACTTTTTCACATTAATGTATGCTAGGACTAATTTGTAACAACCATTGGGCACATGATCTTGTCACTTAGGGGCCCATTACGATGGCGGGCGGAAGCACTACCGCCGTGCTGGCGGATGCAAAAACCACCAGTTACCGCCAGCACGCAGCAGTCCACACGCCCGCCCAATTACGATGTGAAAAGCAGGCCAAACACCGCCGGCAAGCCAGCAACACCGTCCGCCATCAAAGTGCGCCCGCACACGTAGCGGCGCAGCACAACTGACACACACCGTCCGACGAAACACGTCCCGCCCGGCGCATAAATTACGATGCCGCAAACAAACGGCTCCCACGGCAAAGAGACACCGCACGTGAAAGAGAGGCGGAAACACGGACGCAGAGCACGGACAACGAAGAAGCGGCACCCCGGGCATGAATCCAGCACTGCAGGCCCTTCCCATGCTTCTGCTGATGCACCACCAAGGACGCAACGTACCGCGGAGACGCAGGTAGGCACACACACAACAAGTGCACGCAAACAGCGCACACAGTGCAAGGGCGGAAAAAGCGGACAACCCCCCACCAGCGCGTGCACACTACACATCCACCATCGCATCCACATATGACACACAGGCCAAATCGTAACATCGCAGAACACATGTGTACACACCACCTGGGACTAGGAACCAACCACCCCGTCACGGCCCCAAAGCGCCGATGACGCCGCCACACATGCGCACAACGCAGAGGCCAACCGCAGCGCCATGCATGCGTCGCACACAGACACAGGGACACAACCAAGCAGCACACACATCAGCCCCACCCCGAACGCACATGACACGTGACAGGCCGGCCACAGACATGTCCCCAACGCCCAATTCACGGACAACACCCAACGCCACACAACCGACGCACACATGTCAGTGAAGACACGCAACAGCAGGACACACCCCAGTGTAACAAACATGGCGTAGCACACAGCGGCGGCAACACCAACTAGGAGAAGCAGGGCCCCTTCGGGAAGAGGAACGCCAGTACCACACTGAAAAACCCATACCACCCTGCACATATGAACAAGACACATGAAACGGAACACCAAAGAACCCGGGGACCGACAACAGGTGGCCCAAGAATTACATCCACACACAAGGCCCAACGCAGAGCGGAAAGGCAGCCTGCCGCCCACACAAGGGAGAGCAGACAGCACTGAATGACCTTCCATTCCAACACCGAAACCACAGCCCTACGACAGAAGCCGGTGAATACAGCCATTGTCCAAGAATAGACCAACACAGGCATGCCGAGGAGACCGACCACACGGCAGATAGCGCATATCACAGAAGCACACAACGGACGGGGAAGAAACAAGAAAACACTCCCCCATGTCGGCCACATGCAAGTTAATTGGAAGGAGTCACACAGCACTGACCTTGAACTGTCTGAGAAGCATGTGGGAAGAGGGCCCGTGTCCTCCAAACAAGCCAACAGAACACAAGTCCTGTCTCCCCACGACTACACAGAGCTCACAGCAACCCCGGAGCGTGCACATTGCAGACTGCACACACAGCCGGAGCACGCCACCTCTACGAACCGCTGCGAAATGGCAACCGCAACACACCTACCCAACTACGCCGAAGAGCTCAAGCTGTACCAAACCAGCACGATACATACATTGGGATGCGATCTCCTGTCCCTGCTGAACGTAAGTTACCGACTGACTTACCGCATCACATTGTTCAGCTGCGTCATGCCCGTCTTCTACTGTCGGAGGTGTCCCTACCAGCATCCCGTCGAGATATGCCTCTCCAACCCGGCATGTCTGAAGGCGGACCTGCTACCACTACTCCTCCCTCTGGACGCACACGACAGGGCCTGCTCTGCCTATGGGGGCATGGCGTATGTGGCCAACATCGCACGCGCACTGAAATGGAACCACTGTGCCTCCACACGACGGATCATCGAGAACAGCTACATCGAATGTCACCCAGCATGCCCCATCATGGTCCTCCAAGGGACAACCTACGAACAACACCTTGACAGCCACCATCCGCTTCATTGGCTGGCAAACATGTACACCACCAATGACATGGAAGCCCTGCTGGACCGCATCGCATACCTGACAACCTGTAAATACGTCGGACCACAACGCAGGTTCCCCGAGTGACCTATGATGTCCAACCCCGCACCCATGCTTAGCTTCCGCACGGACTGGCCAGTCACCACCACAACAGCCATACCAAACGACCGGCAACTGTAACCACACCATCAACGACATCGCCATGACATCGGAGATGACCGGGACATGCACACTGTTCCCCATCACATCCAGGAACACCGCATGCATCGTGGGAGGCAGTGGCATGGGCTCTGTGTATCGCACCCACATGGACGGAACTGCACGAACAACCAGGACACGACATGGATCCAGCGCACATGGACACACACACCGCTCAGTGGACATGAATAGGTCGCCTGGAGTCTGTGGGTGCTGCACCCCTCCCACCCCCGCCCCGGGAATCCCATACCAGGACCTTTGCATGGACGACAAGTGCATACAACAACAACACGACCCCAGTGACTGTGACATGTCCAGTAACCACCACAGTGCAACAACAAGTGGCACGCCGCTGCATGCACGCAAGCACATGCCCTGATGTCATCTCACATGCACGCGTGCATGAGGAACAACCGCAGCAAACCTGTCACATGGAACTGAGATGGACTGTGCCCATGATGCCAAGCGGTCTGGTAGGCTACATGTATACCGTCTGTGTCAAAGTCCGCAGCTCCGCAGCTATACGTAAATGTACATTAGCACAGCCTTGGCCAAGCAGATGTAACCCCACACCCTATCCCATTTGTAATCATGCACAGTATATCCTCAACATGTATTCCGCTGCCAGTAGTGTCCACTATACTGCATCACAGAGGACAGAAGACTCAATATAATGTTTGAAACCAAAACTGCCTCCGCTGACTCATTTCACAAGTACGAATGAGAGAGGATGAGAGTATGTGAAGTACACGGCAGTCGTGACATTACCATGTAGTCCACTGGCATTGGATGTCAACGCAAATGAGTAGCACTACTGTGGAAGACACACATGTGTCGTGTGAAGTCGTATGGACGCAGTGCTCAGGTGGGTGGGTGCGACGGGTAGATGCCCACATGCCAAGTTGGAGCACGCCGTGTTGGGAGGGGTCATGAACAGTACACCACCGCTTCCCTGGGCATTGTGAGAGGACACCTGTCGGGGGAGTGAACACGTGTGTGCACAGCAGCCGGGCACACGTACAAAGCGGTACCAGGCGCACCTCAGCCCACCCTCTGTGGACAAGCTGGATCCTGTTGTGCGCCCGCCATGCCCCTTGACAAGGCACACACAGCCCCAGTCGACCAGGTGTAACCCCAACATAGTCAATCCGCACAGGCGATACAGGGCACGGGATGGCAGTGGAGCATGGTGTGTGAGAGGTCTCCTCGCGCTCCTCCTGGTCATATCACGCAGGCAATAGAACCTCAACGTCTAGCATGGCACAAGTCAGATGGAAGTGTAGGGGGACGCACCACAGCACGAGCAGCACTGACGTCACGGGAGGTGGCTCGCACCATCCCATCCATTGCCCATCATACCAACCACGCCACATGCCATTGCGACTAAGTGCAAGCGCGTGCGCCACCACCCCTGAGCCCTCCCCAGAGAGGCCAAAGAGTGAATGTGTGGGCCATCAGCCACAGACGGACGCGGCCTGGCCGCAAGGGCAGCCACAGCCACTGGGTGTCGCAGGTGGCGGATCCGGAAGGCGAAGACTGTGATGCATAGTCCATGCAGGCCGGGTCTCCATTTGGGGCACCACGCAGGTGGACGGCGTCCCGCCACATATCATACCCTGAGACAGCCCACTCGTGCAACTGGACCCACACATACACTCCTTGCCCTCTCTGGTGCGAGCTTGGGGCTGCCTGTGCAAGCGCTAGCCTCGCAGGTGAGCATGCATATTGGGGGGCGAGGGGAGGACATGAGGGCTGGGGCGAAGATGACTGTATCACTGTCAGTTAGTACAAGGGATGACCCAGATGTGGAAAGGAAGAGACGTGTCCCGTGTGTACTGCAACTAGTCGCCAATCCAACTACCCCCATGTCCGGAATGTAAGCCCGCACCTAGGCCCGCCCATCCGCCACATCGAACATACCACCAGCACGACTACCTTCCCATTCGAAACACTGACTGGGGGTGGCGACCAGTGAACAATCATGTGTAGCCTACCCACGCGTACATGTGGGCCCTCCATGATCCATGTCACCTGCGGCAAAGACATGACATGCGCAATGAGGGAAGTGAGGAGAGCTGTCCGCCCCACGCGCAGAAGGTGCATCAGCTCCACAGACCCAGCAGCGAGTCCAGCAGGGGTCACATGTGCAGGGGCAGCTGTGCCTGGTGTGAAGGCACATGCATATAGACAGCACATCGACCAATGTGTAGTCTGCCCACATCCACAGTCCATCATCATGCGGACATAGGAATTGAACACAGGGCAACACATCTTAGCTGGTGCACCCACCGTGACCAACAATGCGCAATCATCGACGTACCCGCCCTGTGCATGGCCCCCCACCCAACGGAGGCACATCCAGTGCCACCATCCCACACACACAAGCCTTCCACGGAACATGCTGTGTCCAATGGTCAGTACAGAGTCAGCGCCCATCTGGTGGATCCTGAACAGGAGACACATGCACACACATGCCAGCTCCCACTATGTACGACTGCCACCTGGCACGTGCAATGTAACCTCTCACCTGTGATGTGTGACTGCAAGCACACAGCCGTCTTGGCATGGGGCTGTCAATGTGGACACCAGTCAATGTTTCGGGAGCTGTGATCCGTACAGTGCTGTACATAGGGTGCAGTGCTGACACCTACTACTGTCTCATATCCCCTCGTGCCACAGGTCCCACTTGTATTGGCCGCTCAGCCCGTGCCCACATCGTCGTCGTCGTGTGCCATACTCATCCAGCCTCGGAAGCAGTACCATGCTCAGCAGACACTCATGTTGCCGTGGCGTTGCCGCTTGACGAATATGCAGTCAGTCCCCATCAGCACGCCCCGCAAGTCATTGGGGCCTAGATCCCCATGTGCATGCACATGGCAGTGGTATGTCTCACTTGCCATTGCCATTGTTGGGAGACCTGTGTAAGTGTATTGTGGCCGTGCCGTCCCAGCTTGACAGCTGGGCTGTGGCTCATGTGCTTGCTCAGTCATGTCAGTGATGTGTATGCGAAATTGCTATGTGCCGTGTTGCTTTGACATGTGTCCTCTGCCATTTAACCCAGGCGGAGACCGAACATTGACCGCCCATACCAATTGCTGGCGGACATGGACGATACAGAGGTAATCAGGAAGTTTCGGCTGGACAGGCCAACTCTGCATCGACTGTGTGCCATGTTAGAGCCCCATCTCCGTCCCCGCAGGGTGTATCCGACTGCTGTCACCCCCACGGCTAAGGTGATGGCCGCCATGCATTTCTTCGCCACTGGGTCATTCCAGCACACAGTGGGCAGTGGAGGAGGGATGTCCCAGCCCATGTTCAGCAAGGTGCTGAGGGATGTACTGGCAGCCATGATGCTGTACCGGAACAGGTACATCCGATTCCCCAGGGCTCGTGAATTGGCGGCAGTGAAGGGTGCATTCTATGCCCTTGGCAGAATCCCACACGTCGTGGGAGCCATTGACTGCACTCATGTTGGCCTTGTTCCACCACAGGCCACTGAGCACCTGTACCGCAACAGGAAGCACACGCACTCCCTGAATGTGCAAGTGGTGTGCCTTGCGGACATGGTGATCACCCACGTGTGTGCAAAGTTTCCAGGCTCGGCCCATGACGCACACATAATGCGCAACAGCATCTTGCCACGACTGATGGCCAATCTGCAACAGGATCGTGGCTGTATTGTCGGTGAGTTTGTGGAGTGGTGTAGCGTGCTGGTTGTGCGATGCTGTCCCCTGTCCAGTTGGAATAGCAACGGTTCTCTGTGTCCCTCACACCCAGGTGACTCTGCGTATCCGAATGGGGCATGGCTGCTCAGTCCATTGAGGAATCCTCGCACCCCAGCAGACGATCGATACAATGAGGCACATGGGAGGACCAGACGTGTGGTCGAGCGTACCTTTGGCCTCCTCAAGTCCAGGTTCAGGTGCCTGGACCGCACCGAGGGTGCACTGGCGTACTCCCCACAGAAGGTGTGCCAGATAGTGGTGGCGTGCTGCATGCTGCACAATCTGGCCATTCGGAAGCAGATCCCCCTCATTGTGGATGACGGAGATCAACCAGGGCCCCAGCCCGCAGACCAGGACAGCTCGAGTGAGGTGGACAGCGAAGAGGAGGAAGCTGGGAATGTGCGCCAGCAGCTCATCGCCCGCTACTTCACTTGACGGTGAGTGTCCATGTACGACGGATGATGTGTCTGTATCTATGCAGGTGTGTGTGTGCTGTGTCAGGGTGGCCGTATGTTCACTGCGTGCAGTGTGTCAACGCTCCATGGCCAGGGTAGTATGCCACTGTTGGTGACTGTGGCATTGTGCCCTATTGCTCTGTGCGATGTGTGTACATTGCTTGTAGTTGTTGACATGTACTGTGTGATGGGTGTGTGACACACTCATTGAATGTGCTCCTGTTCTGTCTCCCACCCCTAGGTCCCTACAGGCCCTCCGGATTCCATTTCCATGCCACGCATCAGGTGCCTTTCCGCCCAAGGTGGCCGTTGTATTCCGTACAATAAAGACACAGGGCACAAACAGCAGTTAGTGAAAAAGGTGCATTTATTACAAACTGTGACATGTGAGTGTGTGTAAGGTGATGACAAAAGTGGTGCGTGCAGTGACAATGAGCTGTCGGTCATGGCTGCGTGATGATCAGGGTGTACCCACTGGTTCTATGTCCATAGTCCAACACACACATGCCATCCAGATGGCTGTGTGGAGTGGGATCGTAGAGCAAGTCAATGCAGTGGCTGGTCAAGGAAGGCTGGCAGAAGGCTGGCTGGCTGCCTCACTTGCGACTGGAGCGTGCGAAGTCCTCCCGGGAGATCTGTTTCCTCTTCGGACGGCCCCTTCCACGTTTGGGAGGGGGTGTGTGGTGGCGACCTGCTGGTGGTGGGTGAGGTGTGCACACTGGCTGTGGACGCAGGGGAAGTGGACACTGCTGGCCGACCCTGCGCCCTAGCAGGTGGTGGCGGAGGTGGTGTTGCTGGCCTTGCCTGTGACCCCACCGCCACCACCAGCTGGCCCATGAGGTCCACGAGTTGGTCCATACGGGACACGAATTGGCCCATATGGGCGTCCATGGACCTCAGCACCCCCAGCACCTCCCGCGTGTCAGTGGCAGACCTGGCCCATTGTCCTTGGGCCTCTTCATAGGCCCCAAGGACTCTGGCCATTTGAGGCAGGGCATGGCTCCCAGGGGAGGCTGGCGTTTCCCTGACCCTGCTCCTCCTACCAGTCCTGCTGCCACCGGCCTGCCCACTAGCCACATTGCTCACCACGGTCCTCGCTGTGGCTCCCAGGGTGGATCCAGTGGTCCGGGCCACCACCTGCGCTGGGGCTGGTGCCAGCGAAGACGTGGTGGTGGTGGAGGCGGTGGTGGTCGGTGCGGCGATGGTGGCGGTTGCGGCAGTGGTAGTGGCCGCAATGACCGTGGGTGTGGCCGCAACGACAGTGGCAGCAGGGGACTGGGACTGTTCAGCATCCCTGGATGATGGGTTGGTGGGTAGGAGGGGTCCTGGGGAGCGGCTGGGCCCTGCCACGCCAGATGGGCCAGCTTGGTGGTCCGTGTCCGAAGAGGTGGACAGATCCTCCAGATCCGTGTGTCCTCGTTGGGGGCTTGTAGGCTGGCTGTGCTGGCTGCTGTCTCCATCCCCAGCGTCCAGCAGTTCGTCACCTGTGGAGAGAATGAGATTTGTTATTGTGTTGCACCTGGCGAAGTATGTATTAGTCGTCTGACATTGGCAGTTCGTGCAATCTCGTACATGGGTTTCCCGGAGGCGAGTGTGTGGCTGTGGCATCTGTAGGTGTGTGTGCTAGGCAATGGGACTGTGTGCTGTGCACATGTGGCATGGGACGGATTGGCCATGCCGATGGGTGTGTTGCTTTGCCCCTACTCATTGTGACTCTGGTGTATGCGGGCTCCTGGCCCATCCTGGGTCTGGTTTGTACTTTGCTTTTGGGGTTCAAATGGAACGCTTAGGAACGCATATGGCAACATGGGGGCCATGCCCCAGATTCGCATTTGGGATGGAATATGCTTTTGGGGTTCAAATGGAACGCTTAGGAACGCATATGGCAACATGGGGGCCATGCCCCAGATTCGCATTTGGGATGGAATATGCTTTTGGGGTTCAAATGGAACGCTTAGGAACGCATATGGCAACATGGGGGCCATGCCCCAGATTCGCATTTGGGATGGAATATACTTTTGGGGTTCAAATGGAACGCTTAGGAACGCATATGGCAACATGGGGGCCATGCCCCAGATTCGCATTTGGGAGGGAATATGCTTTTGGGGTTCAAATGGAACGCTTAGGAACGCATATGGCAACATGGGGGCCATGCCCCAGATTCGCATTTGGGAGGGTATATGCTTTTGGGGTACATGCTGTGAGCCATGGGTGCCGAACGTGACATGTGTTGTGGCAGCATGACAGTGCATGGTCTGAGGTGTGTGCATGCCTGACATGCCCTGCATATTTGCTGTCTGTTGTGGTTACTGGACATGGCATTGGACGCATCGTTATGAGTGAGTGATAGTTGTGTGCCAGCCAACGTATTGCAGTTGTCCCATCTCCTTGGTGTGCGTGCTGCCCTGTGCCATGTGCATCACTGCAGTGCTCGGGGGGTGTGGCCCATGTTGTGTGTTGTTGCTCACAGTGTGTCGTGCGCTTAATTGACTTCTGGCACATGGTTGGTCATGGGCATGTGTCTTAGCGTGACTGCTGTATGTGTGGCAGCTGTGCGGATGACATGCCTTTCATGAGACTGGGGCTGACGGATGGGATGGATGGTATGTTGTATGTGCATGGTGTGTCTGTGTGTTTGATGGGTTCAGTGGTGTTCGTGTGCATTTCTGTTGTTCCGCTCTGTTGCGTCTAGTGTTGTTTGTCTTACATAGGCGTAGTTGTGGGGTGTGTGGTTGACAGGCAGTAGGGGCTACATGGACAGGACTTCAATGGTGTTTCGGTTGTGTGTGATGAGTTGCACAGTGGCTGCCGTGTGGGACTATGTTCAGTGTGGCTTGTGCATGCAGACGTGGCTCCTTGGGTGTTGCTATGTCTGTGATGGGTCATGTGGGGTGTGAGTCTGCTGTTCATGTCCGTGTGCACATTGTTCACTTGTTCGTGACGGTGGGCGGTGCTGCGTGTTCGTGTGCTACGTGACATGTCCCATGTGTTGGTGGTGTTATGGTCCTCATGCCTCCAGTAATCCAGCCCTGTCCAGTTTCCCACCTGCAAGTTGTTCGTGCGTGCACTGTACTGGATGCCACATGGCTCTTAGCGGGGGTGCTCCATGTTGCAGGTCTGTGGGGGTGGGGGGGTGTAGTGGGTCGTGGGGGTGGCTGTACACCCACTGACACCGATTGCTGTGGACCGTGATGTCTGCCTTTCGGCTGTCGTTGTGCACTGCGGTGGCTGACACGTGGCTGTGGGGTGTGGGGGATGCTCCTCCTTGCTGTGCTGTGGGACTGGGGCCTGGTGTGTGTTGTACTTGGGCTGTCCACCGTCCCACCCACTGCACTTTGTGTTCCTGCCACTTACCTGTTACTTGTCGGTTGGTGCAGCTGTGCCTGACACATGGGTGTGGGGAGTGCTCCACCTTGCTGGTCTGTGGGAGTGGGGGCCTGGTGGGTGTTGTACTTCAGCTGTCCCCCTCCGACCCACTGCACTTTGTGTTCCTGCCACTTACCTGTTACTTGTCAGTTGGTGCAGCTGTGGCGGACACATGGGTGTGGTGGGTGCTCGTTGTGGCGCTTCTGGCATATTTGGGGACCTGTTGGTGGTTACGTGGCTGGCTTAGTGTACACATGTCCCCACGCATCTTGCAGTTGTTCGGTTTGGGCTGTGTGTGGTGGTGTCTGTTGCATGTGTGTGTGATGTGTTGTGTATTGTGTGCTGGACATGGGGGTGTTTGTCCCTGGGAGCTGTGGCATGGTGGTTGCGCATGTGAGTACATAGCGGTGTGCTAGTATACATTAGTTTGTACTTACCAGCCTCCACTCCCCCTGCTAATCCGGCGAGGATCTCCGGATGGATTACGACTCGCACCTTCTCCTCCCACGCTTTGAAGGTCTTAAAGAGCGCGGGATTCCCTCCGCCAGTGACGGCAGCCAGCTCTCTGTTTTTGCCCTCCTTCTTCTTGACCAGGCTCTTTACGTCATTCCAACGTTTGTTTATTTCACCTCTGTTCCTGGGCAGGGTCCCGACTGCATTGACCTGGTCTACGATCCGGGTCCACATTCTGTTTCTGGTGGCTAGTGGTGTGTGCTGGACCATGTTCCCATAGATTTGTGGGTACACCTTGATGATCTCGTCGACCATGACCGTCAGCTCCATGGGCGTGAACTTGGGCATCCTTTGTGGTGCCATGGTGTTTGTGGTGCTGGTGCGGTGTGTGTTGTGTAATGTGCAGGGGGTTTGTGGTGCGTGGTGTTTGGTGGTGGTGGTGGTGGTTGTGATGTGTGCGTTTCTGTGGTGTGCTGCTGTCCTTGCTGTGTCACTGTGTCCTCTCTCTCCTCTCCTCTCTGGTTTGCAATGTAGCAAGGGGTTGTGGTCTGTGGGAGTGCTGCTTTTGTACTCACCTATGTGGGTGTGTCCTCATGGTCTGTTGTTTTCAGGTGTGTTGTGTCTGGGGTTCTGGCCTTTGTATTTTTTGTTTGTCCGGGGGTGTTTTCGGGATGTGTACTGTGCTTGTGTATTTGTGCGTGCCTTGCTGTGTGGACTTGTTGGCCATGTTGTGTGCGGATGGTTTCTGTGCAGGTACGTGGGCGCCATGGCTTCTGCCGTGTCGATTCTCATCGGCGTTGTTTGCGCTAGCGGGCGGTATATTTGTTGTTTTTCCGCGCTCATGGCGGTGCGATCGAAATTTCACGTGCGGTGTGTCGGCCGTGTGGGCGGGCGGTTTTGTGTTGTCGTGCGTGTTTCCGTCCGTGGCGGGCGGTTTGACTCCGACTCGGACGATGGCGGGCGGTATTTTGTATGATTTTTCCGCCGATGGCGGTTTTCAGTTTGTGTACTCATAATGGCGTGGTCGGTGTTCAGGCGGTGTGTGCGGGCGGATTTTTGCCGCTTCCATGCCTGGCGGATTTTTTTACGCCGGGTATCGTAATGTGCCCCTTAGTCTAGGCTTGCATGTGCGGTTCTGAACAAGTTAGCTCAGCAGTCGGTTTTCTTACCTCATGGTTTTTACCTTGTGTTTTGGCCAAATAGGAACTTATGATATGAGGCAGCATGTCCTTGTAGTAACACCGGCACTAGTCTGTGAGTATTGCTATAATCGTGTTACCTATTTCGTGCCGCTCGGCATCTTTAGACACAGGTTACACCCCCTTTTTTTGATGTCATAAATATTGAGGATTCCATGCCTACTAGGTAGTAGGATCACTATGATTCAACGCCACTTGGCGATTATATTTTTGTTTTTGCAGGCACTGAGCTATGTAAATTATCATGTTATTGTATTTATGGACATGCAGGCTAAAAGCAAATGATATTTGACACAGGTCATTTTACTTTTACTTTTGCCCAGAAGTTATGGGCTGATCCAGTTCCTCTTGTGTCATTTCGATAATACATGCCGATTTAACAACTATAACTATATACCCTTTGTTTATTACAAAATGGCCGCTGCATTTACTGACTTCTGTGACTGAAACAGCTTTAGTCCTACGTCTATGTTTTTGTTTGTATATTTATGCACTCATTTCCGTATGTCTCATCGTGTGATCAAGACATTAATTTGTCGAAACGCGTAACGTTGAGGAATAAAGAGCTTCTGCTGATTTGCATTAGTAATTCGAGTGTGCGCATCATTTCAACTCTTTTTGGATTACTTGGTCCGGTTTTGGTTCCACCGGCATCCGTGCACCACCTGACTATGGGCTCGATCCCGGAAGGACCTGCTCTCTGTGATATATTATATATGTAAAATAGCATATGACCATTGTAATATGTATAACATATTCATGTATTATTAAACAAATATATACATTAACTTTACAATCTTCATATAATATAAAAAAACAAAAATAATTTTTTACATAATTAACAATCAAATAATTGTATTTAAAAATAGATTGCATTACAAAAAGCCAATATTAAATGAGATATTTTAAACAGACATGTATTTTATTACATAATAATTAGAATATCAACTTAATAATTCAACATAGAAAACCCCATATGTATTAATACATTAGACCATTTTAAAATTGATTCTTAAATATTTTATACAGCAATATCTAAAAAAAGCATTTATTTTAATTTCTGTAATTAAACCCAAAAATTGTATAAAGGAAATTAGTTTTAAAAATTAAAACAAAATAGAAATTTAAATTTAAATATGAATACATATTTACAAAGAAAAGACATTCATATATTAAAACTAAAAAGAAATATTTTTACTTTTAAAATTATTTTTTAATTTAAATTTAAGAAATAATATTTCAAATTTTCAAAAACTATTCAACTACATACACACAAAAATACCAATTTCTCTAAAATATTGCAGAACATATACATACATTTAAACATTACAATTACAAACAACAAAATAAAAAAATTCATCATTTCATAAAATACCCAAGCATTTATACAATTTATTAAAAATATATATTAAATCAAATTTTAATACACAAGAAAATGTATATTAACACATTTTTTAACTCTCCCTACCCGTTTCCTCTAAAAACCTAACATCTGACTTCTATAACTTAATTACATATAAATTAATGATAAACATTGTTAACATTTATATTAAAATAATTTGATACATTTGTAAAAATTACTAAGAAAATTGAACAACCTTAACATACAACTAAAATAAAACACATTAAAAATCATAAATTAAGCCATACAAATTATATTTACAATTATTTTTGAAAAACATTATTTTTAACAACGATATTAAAAACAAAACTTAAAACATCATCATCATCTTTATTTCAGTTTGAAGAACCATAAGAGCAAATAAGAACAAATTCAATACTATCCATCCCTGTCCAACCTGCTCACAACATCATTTATAGAGAAGGAGAACAAATCCCTTCTCGATACTTAGGGGTGGAGGAAGCTGCTCCTTATCCCCCCATCTTACACAGGCATAGTTCTTCTCATTCAGCCTTACCAAAATAGCCAGTAAATTGGGTGGGATGCCCATCCTATCCTATAATGTCCAAAGCATGGCCCTAGGTACTAAGTCGAAGGCTGCGCGTAGGTCAACAAAGGCAACAAAAAGTTGTCCCCTATTTACCGTCACAGTCTTCCAAAAAAGACAGGTGAAGAGGAAAATCTGGTCTACTGTACTAATTCCGCTTCTGAACCCTGCCTGGATCTCGAATAGAACATTTTTCTGCCCTATCCACTCTAAAATATGATTCAAAATTTGTTTACAAAACATTTTCTGAGAGGCATCAATGAGACTAATCAGACTTGAGAGATGACTCATGTAAGACCCCCAGATACCCAGATTTAATTTATAGAGCTCATTTGATTTAATTTGTAAAGCTCATTTGAGATCTGGTCTGGACCAGGTGCCTTCCCTAGTAACATAGAACTAATAGCCTCTTCTGTCTCCCTTAGGGTTACCTCTAGGTTTTCTTGGTCCTTGAATTTTTCCGCCAGCTGGGGCTTCACATCAACCCAGCCCTGGACATCCAAACAGCCATATAAGTTACTAAAATGGGAAACCCAGTCCTGAGATTGTACAAAATATTCCACAGATCTCTTGCCACCATTGGATCAGGAAGCCAGTTTGGCCCAACATTTTTTATTATCCTTGGTTGACAGAGTATGGGACAACTCATCCCAGAGAGAGTCTTCCCAATCCCTCTTGGCCCTTTCCAATTCTTTTTTATAACTAGCCCTACAAGCCACAAGCTGCGCCCTATCCCTAGTCTTGATCTCTTGCAATAGTAGAGTTTTGGCTACCCTTCTTGCCTTAGTATACCAGGGTGATTCTTTCTGCCTTGTGTGTGTGCTTGATATCTTGGGCCAAAGTATAAACGCAAAATAAGAACACAAGAGTAGAATGAATGACTATGGCCCCACTTTTGTCAGCTGGTTTAATAAAAATGGGGCCGATTACGTGTCTGGCAGTTTTTGACCGCATGTCTCGCGGTGGCGCAGCGGTGGCCATTTGGACCGCAACCGCTGTGCTGGCTATGCCAGAACACCGCCATTCCCTGGCGGTGGCGCAGCAGACAGAGCTATCCTATTTCGAGTTTCCCCGCCACCAGTGTTTCATTACGGTGAGCCTACCATGAAAAGGCTGGTGGTGGGGAAACAAAGGGGGCCTAACAAGACCCCCATGCCCCGACGCCACAGGGATGCATTCACCCCAAGTTCCAGCATGGCCTGGACTTCACAGTCCATGCCATTCTTGAACTTCTTTTATGTTCCCATTGCGGTGCCCTTTTTCAGGGCAACGCTGTGGGAACGGCAAAAGAAAAGTCCGCCAGACATGAGTTGTACTTGTAATCTGGCAGGCGGGCCATGCGTGGTTTTGGCGGTGCTGTGCCAGCACAAAACCGTGCAGCACCGCCAAACCCTTAATCAGCCCCTATGCTTTTGTCACTTCTAGTTCTTGTATTGCTCCCTTCTCATCTTTAGTGTTGTTATGAAAGACCAATTTAGATAAATTCAGACTCATTTGTGAGGTTATCAGATTTATGAGAACAATCAAATTAAAGGCTTTCTTTGAAGGAAAACCCCAACAGAATGCGGCACAGGGGGACACAGGACTGAGAATAAAATCCACCTTTACTCCACCTCCCTCCACCATCCCAGTTACTCACTTTTGAGAAGGCAGTTTTGAAAGAGATTGGTGATATAGACCCTAGGACTTTACCAGTATTTCATAACACCACTAACGATGGGAAGGCAGCAATATAAGAACTGGCTAGTGACAAAAGCATAGTTATTATGCCAGCTGACAAAGGTGGGCCATAGTCATTCAGTCCACTCAGGCCTATCGGACAGAATGTCTCAGACATCTAGGAGATAGAAGAAATTATGAATCATTAACCACAGACCCCACAGACTTTCTCAGAGTACAGATTGCCAGTTATGTTATGTTATGTTATGTTATGGGTTTTATAGAGCGCACAGCTGCCCAAGCAACGGTGCATCCCAGCGCTAGAATGCAACTGTCATGGTAGACCAGAAAGCACACAAATGAACAGTTATGCAGGAAAAAGATGGGTTTTGATGGCTTTACGGAAGAGTGAATGATTTTGGATGTTTCTGATATTTGCGGGGAGGGAGTTCCAAAGCTTTGGGGCACGAACGCGAAAGGAGCGTCCTCCAGCCCGTACTCTCTTAACCCGGGGGGCAGCAGCCAGGTGCTGGTCCATGGAGTGCAGCTGGTGGGTGGGTATGTAGGGCACCATGAGACTGGCCAGAATAGCGGGAGATTGGAAATTCATGATTCTGTGGGCGATACAAAGAGTTTTAAATTGAATACGTTTCTCCACCGGCAGCCAGTGCAGTTTGCGAATGGAGCCAGTAGTGGAACAAGTTCTCGGCAGGCCTAGGAGAGTCCGGGCCGCCGCGTTTTGTGCCCTTTGTAGGCAAAATATCTTGGCTTTGTTGGCCCCAAGATATAGGGAGTTGGCATAGTCTAGTCTGGAGAGTACTGTGGCCTGGATGATCACCTGACGGGTGGTAGGATCGAAGAAAACCAACAGTGGTTTAAGCCCTTATAGGATCCCGAAACATACCCCGGCTACAGCCTTAGTTTGGGCCTGAAAAGTAAGAGTGGAGTCTACCCAGACTCCCAGATTTTTAACTGCCAGTTGTGGGGCAGGCAGGAGACTCGGAGAGGATAGCCACCAAGGATCACTCCACAGATGGATATCTTTGCCCACCAACAAGATCTCTGATTTGTTGGCATTAAGTTGTAGGCAATTGGCAGTGATCCAGTCTGCAATGGTTGTTAGGTCTTCCTTAAACTTAAGTGCAACCTGCCCAGAGTCATCAGATAGTGCTACCACCAGCTGTGTGTCATCACCACAGCTAATACTCTGTTCCTAGCTACTGTTGCCAAAGGTTGGATGTAGATATTAAAAAGGGTTGGGTTTAGAGCAGAGCCCTGAGGAACCCCTTGGTGGACAGCATGTACCTGGGAGCAGAAGGGGGGGACAGACACTTGGAAAGTACGCTCTGCTAGGAAGGAGGTGAGTATGAACCGCCAGATAAACACCGTCGCCTCCACCAGCTTCAACTGCCTGCGCATCCTCCGCAAAACCTTCAAGTGGATCACCCCCGAGTACAGAAAGACCGTCACCCATGCACTCCTAACCAGTAGACTGGACTACGGCAACGCCCTGTACGCCGGAATCAACAAAACCCTACTACACAGACTCCAGACCATCCAGAATGCCGCTGCCAGACTCGTCCTCGGAGCGCCACATCACGAATACATGACCCAGCACCTGCGAGACCTCCACTGGCTCCCCGTCGAGAAAAGGGTCACCTTCAAACTCCTCACCCACGCCTACAAATCCCTCTACAACATCGGACCCAAATACCTCAACGAGAGAGTATCCTTCCACGTACCCAAGAGCAACCTCCGCTCCGCCGACCTCGCACTGGCAGAGATCCCCCGCATCAGCAGAAACAGAACGGGTGGGAGAGCTTTCTCCTACATAGCAGCCAAAACCTGGAACGAGCTCCCCGTGAACATCAGACGCTCGCCAACCCTGCACACCTTCAGGAAAGACCTCAAGACCTGGCTTTTCGACTGATCCGGAGCTGCCCCCTCCCCCCCCAGCACCTTGAGACCCTCACGGGTGAGTAGTGCACTTTATAAACCCCTGATTGATTGATTGAGGTGAGCCAACCCAGGGCAGAGCCGCCGACACCGATATCCTCCAAGCGCTGCAGCAGGATCAGATGGGACAGTGTCGAACGCAGCACTCAGATCCAATAAAATTAAAGCTAAGGTGCGACCGACATCTAACGTGCCCCTCAGATGTTCTGTTATAGCCAGAAGGGCAGTCTCAGTGCTGTGGTGTGGGCTGTAGCCGTTCTGGGAGGGGTCGAGCAGATTGTTGTCTTCTAAAAACTTCGTGAGAGTGGCATTGATGTAAGCTTCGGTGATCTTGGAAACCAACGGGAGGAGGGAGATAGGGCGGAAGTTCTCTGGTTTGGAGGCATCCAGCGTGGGCTTCTTTAACAGAGGAACCACCTTGGCATGTTTCCAAGCAATCGGGACCACCGCAGAAGACAAAGATAGATTGATGACTTTGCAGAAGGGGGAAAGAAGTTGAGGTAGAAATTTCTGGAACTGGTCCGGTTTGAGAGGATCTGCAGGGGATCCTGATTTAAGTTTATTGCAGATTGTGCGCATCACTTCTTGAGAGAGCACCGGAAAGACAGAGAGTGCCGGAGTATCGCGGGACCACAGGGAGGGGCCAGTACTGGTCTCAGTGTGGGGGAAGGTTTTATAAATGTCCTCGACCTTCTTAATAAAGAAGGCAGCAATGGTAGTAGCCATTTTCTCCTCTGGACACTGTATGCTGGACAGAAGAATTAAAAAGTGAGACCAAATCCCTTCTCGATACTTAGGGGTGGAGGAAGCTGCTCCTTATCCCCCCATCTTACACAGGCATAGTTCTTCTCATTCAGCCTTACCAAAATAGCCAGTAAATTGGGCGGGATGCCCATCCTATCCTATAATGTCCAAAGCATGGCCCTAGGTACTAAGTCGAAGGCTGCGCGTAGGTCAACAAAGGCTACAAAAAGTTGTCCCCTATTTACCGTCACAGTCTTCCAAAAAAGACAGGTGAAGAGGAAAATCTGGTCTACTGTACTAATTCCGCTTCTGAACCCTGCCTGGATCTCGAATAGAACATTTTTCTGCCCTATCCACTCTAAAATATGATTCAAAATGTGTTTACAAAACATTTTCTGGGAGGCATCAATGAGACTAATCAGACTTGAGAGAGGACTCATGTAAGAACCCCAGATACCCAGATTTAATTTATAGAGCTCATTTGATTTAATTTGTAAAGCTCATTTGAGATCTGGTCTGGACCAGGTGCCTTCCGTAGTAACATAGAAATAATAGCCTCTTCTGTCTCCCTTAGGGTTACCTCTAGGTTTTCTTGGTCCTTGAATTTTTCCGCCAGCTGGGGCTTCACATCAACCCACCCCTGGACATCCAAACAGCCATATAAGTTACTAAAATGGGAAACCCAGTCCTGAGATTGTACAAAATATTCCACAGATCTCTTGCCACCATTGGATCAGGAAGCCAGTTTGGCCCAACATTTTTTATTATCCTTGGTTGACAGAGTATGGGACAACTCATCCCAGAGAGAGTCTTCCCAATCCCTCTTGGCCCTTTCCAATTCTTTTTTATAACTTGCCCTACAAGCCACAAGCTGCGCCCTATCCCTAGTCTTGATCTCTTGCAATAGTAGAGTTTTGGCTACCCTTCTTGCCTTAGTATACCAGGGTGATTCTTTCTGCCTTGTGTGTGTGCTTCATATTTTGGGCCAAAGTATAAACGCAAAATAAGAACACAAGAGTAGAATGAATGACTATGGCCCCACTTTTGTCAGCTGGTTTAATAAAAATGGGGCCGATTACGTGTCTGGCAGTTTTTGACCGCCTGTCTCGCGGTGGCGCAGCGGTGGCCATTTGGACCGCAACCGCTGTGCTGGCTATGCCAGAACACCGCCGTTCCCTGGCGGTGGCGCAGCAGACAGAGCTATCCTATTTCGAGTTTCCCCGCCACCAGTGTTTCATTACGGTGAGCCTACCATGAAAAGGCTGGTGGTGGGGAAACAAAGGGGGCCTAACAAGACCCCCATGCCCCGACGCCACAGGGATGCATTCACCCCAAGTTCCAGCATGGCCTGGACTTCACAGTCCATGCCATTCTTGAACTTCTTTTATGTTCCCATTGCGGTGCCCTTTTTCAGGGCAACGCTGTGGGAACGGCAAAAGAAAAGTCCGCCAGACATGAGTTGTACTTGTAATCTGGCAGGCGGGCCATGCGTGGTTTTGGCGGTGCTGTGCCAGCACAAAACCGTGCAGCACCGCCAAACCCTTAATCAGCCCCTATGCTTTTGTCACTAGCCAGTTCTTGTATTGCTCCCTTCTCATCTTTAGTGTTGTTATGAAAGACCAATTTAGATAAATTCAGACTCATTTGTGAGGTTATCAGATTTATGAGAAAAATCAAATTAAAGGCTTTCTTTGAAGGAAAACCCCAACAGAATGCGGCACAGGGGGACACAGGACTGAGAATAAAATCCACCTTTACTCCACCTCCCTCCACCATCCCAGTTACTCACTTTTGAGAAGGCAGTTTTGAAAGAGATTGGTGATATAGACCCTAGGACTTTACCAGTATTTCATAACACCACTAACGATGGGAAGGCAGCAATATAAGAACTGGCTAGTGACAAAAGCATAGTTATTATGCCAGCTGACAAAGGTGGGCCATAGTCATTCAGTCCACTCAGGCCTATCGGACAGAATGTCTCAGACATCTAGGAGATAGAAGAAATTATGAATCATTAACCACAGACCCCACAGACTTTCTCAGAGTACAGATTGCCAGTTATGTTATGTTATGTTATGTTATGGGTTTTATAGAGCGCACAGCTGCCCAATCAACGGTGCATCCCAGCGCTAGAATGCAACTGTCATGGTAGACCAGAAAGCACACAAATGAACAGTTATGCAGGAAAAAGATGGGTTTTGATGGCTTTACGGAAGAGTGAATGATTTTGGATGTTTCTGATATTTGCGGGGAGGGAGTTCCAAAGCTTTGGGGCACGAACGCGAAAGGAGCGTCCTCCAGCCCGTACTCTCTTAACCCGGGGGCAGCAGCCAGGTGCTGGTCCATGGAGTGCAGCTGGTGGGTGGGTATGTAGGGCACCATGAGACTGGCCAGAATAGCGGGAGATTGGAAATTCATGATTCTGTGGGCGATACAAAGAGTTTTAAATTGAATACGTTTCTCCACCGGCAGCCAGTGCAGTTTGCGAATGGAGCCAGTAGTGGAACAAGTTCTCGGCAGGCCTAGGAGAGTCCGGGCCGCCGCGTTTTGTGCCCTTTGTAGGCAAAATATCTTGGCTTTGTTGGCCCCAAGATATAGGGAGTTGGCATAGTCTAGTCTGGAGAGTACTGTGGCCTGGATGATCACCTGACGGGTGGTAGGATCGAAGAAAACCAACAGTGGTTTAAGCCCTTATAGGATCCCGAAACATACCCCGGCTACAGCCTTAGTTTGGGCCTGAAAAGTAAGAGTGGAGTCTACCCAGACTCCCAGATTTTTAACTGCCAGTTGTGGGGCAGGCAGGAGACTCGGAGAGGATAGCCACCAAGGATCACTCCACAGATGGATATCTTTGCCCACCAACAAGATCTCTGATTTGTTGGCATTAAGTTGTAGGCAATTGGCAGTCATCCAGTCTGCAATGGTTGTTAGGTCTTCCTTAAACTTAAGTGCATCCTGCCCAGAGTCATCAGATAGTGCTACCACCAGCTGTGTGTCATCACCACAGCTAATACTCTGTTCCTAGCTACTGCTGCCAAAGGTTGGATGTAGATATTAAAAAGGGTTGGGTTTAGAGCAGAGCCCTGAGGAACCCCTTGGTGGACAGCATGTACCTGGGAGCAGAAGGGGGGGACAGACACTTGGAAAGTACGCTCTGCTAGGAAGGAGGTGAGTATGAACCGCCAGATAAACACCGTCGCCTCCACCAGCTTCAACTGCCTGCGCATCCTCCGCAAAACCTTCAAGTGGATCCCCCCCGAGTACAGAAAGACCGTCACCCACGCACTCATAACCAGTAGACTGGACTACGGCAACGCCCTGTACGCCGGAATCAACAAAACCCTACTACACAGACTCCAGACCATCCAGAACGCCGCTGCCAGACTCGTCCTCGGAGCGCCACATCACGAATACATGACCCAGCACCTGCGAGACCTCCACTGGCTCCCCGTCGAGAAAAGGGTCACCTTCAAACTCCTCACCCACGCTTACAAATCCCTCTACAACATCGGACCCAAATACCTCAACGAGAGAGTATCCTTCCACGTACCCAAGAGGAACCTCCGCTCCGCCGACCTCGCACTGGCAGAGATCCCCCGCATCAGCAGAAACAGAACGGGTGGGAGAGCTTTCTCCTACATAGCAGCCAAAACCTGGAACGAGCTCCCCATGAACATCAGACGCTCGCCAACCCTGCACACCTTCAGGAAAGACCTCAAGACCTGGCTTTTCGACTGATCCGGAGCTGCCCCCTCCCCCCCCAGCGCCTTGAGACCCTCACGGGTGAGTAGTGCGCTTTATAAACCCCTGATTGATTGATTGAGGTGAGCCAACCCAGGGCAGAGCCGCCGACACCGATATCCTCCAAGCGCTGCAGCAGGATCAGATGGGACAGTGTCGAACGCAGCACTCAGATCCAATAAAATTAAAGCTAAGGTGCGACCGACATCTAACGTGCCCCTCAGATGTTCTGTTATAGCCAGAAGGGCAGTCTCAGTGCTGTTGTGTGGGCTGTAGCCGTTCTGGGAGGGGTCGAGCAGATTGTTGTCTTCTAAAAACTTTGTGAGAGTGGCATTGATGTAAGCTTCGGTGATCTTGGAAACCAACGGGAGGAGGGAGATAGGGCGGAAGTTCTCTGGTTTGGAGGCATCCAGTGTGGGCTTCTTTAACAGAGGAACCACCTTGGCATGTTTCCAAGCAATCGGGACCACCGCAGAAGACAAAGATAGATTGATGACTTTGCAGAAGGGGGAAAGAAGTTGAGGTAGAAATTTCTGTAACTGGTCCGGTTTGAGAGGATCTGCAGGGGATCCTGATTTAAGTTTATTGCAGATTGTGCGCATCACTTCTTGAGAGAGCACCGGAAAGACAGAGAGTGCCGGAGTATCGTGGGACCACAGGGAGGGGCCAGTACTGGTCTCAGTGTGGGGGAAGGTTTTATAAATGTCCTCGACCTTCTTAATAAAGAAGGCAGCGAGGGTCTCGCATTGCTGATTAGAAGAAGGAGGCATGGCTTGAGGTTGCCCTGAGGATTTAAGGTCTTTAAGCAGGGAAAAGACACGTTTAGCAGGATTACTGCTGTTTCTGATCTCATCGGCATAGTAGGCAGCTCTTTCCTTCTGAATGGCTCTATTATAGTTCTTGATGGCTACGCAGTATTGTGTTTTCAGGATTGGGTCATAGTCCCGCCTCCACGACCGTTCCAGCCTTTTACAGCTTGAGGCCAAGTTGTCATTGTACCACTGACTGGACTGGATATTACAGCTCTGGGACCACCTGGAGGGGAAGAGAGTGTCGAGGGAGTGCGTCAGCCACTCAGAAAGGGTACTCTTCCCCCACATCCGGATTGTCAGGAAGACTGGGCGTTTGGCTCAGGAGGAGGGTGCGGAACTGCTCAGAATCGAGTTTATGCCAGGGGCGCCTTAAGACCGATTTACGCGCTGTACCCTGAGGGGAGTCCACTCCCAATAGTGACATGGTTACCAAGTAATGGTCGGACCAGCTCATAGGTATAGGTGGATTAACTATGAGAGCGAGCAGATTAGAGAGAACAGGGTTCAGTAAGTTTCCAGCAGAATGTGTGCATCCAGGGACGCGCTGGGTCAGTTGCAGGGCAGCAAGATCAGCTAAAAAATAGCTGATTTCACAGTCTTGACTAGCATCCAAATGTAAATTAAGGTCTCCGATAATACTGAAATTGGCTGGTCTGATAGCAAGTATACCAGATGTTGCGATAAGTGCATCCCTGAACTCCTTAGACGGCCCCAGAGGGCAATAAATTAGGAGCCCAGATAGAGTGAAATTAGCATTGAGCAGAATCTTAAACTGTGCGCACTCACAGCCCACCGGGGCCTCTTTGATCAGGGTGCAAGTGTATCCAGTTTTAAAGATAATTGCAATGCCACCACCCCGGGCCCCTCTGTTGGGTGTTACAATATTGTAACCTTGAGGCATGGCTAGGCCAGGTTCCGCCTCCGTGATGTCAGTGAGCCATGTCTCAGTGAGAGAGAGAACATCCGGTGCCTCGTCAGGGAGTAAATAAAGTAGTAAAGCGAATACTTCGGCGAAGTGCTTTACTAGGGAGCGGCAGTTCAGACTGAGAAGTTTAGCAGAGTGCAGGGAGAGGGATGGAAAATTAGCATTTGCCAGAGAGCTAAAACCGCACTGAATGCAGCAGAAAGGGCCTTCCAGCGGGACGCAGAGGTGGGGAGCACATGGGCTTACCCGCTTACTAATAGTGAGTAGGTCGTGTCGGGAGTAGGTATTTTTTGCGCAAACCAGACCGGCAGCACGTTTGGTGTCGTCCAGGTGCAGACAGGCTTGCCTTTGGAGCGCCTTCCGCGCGCCAGCGGCTCGTCCGCGCCACTGCAGGCATTAAATGGCCAGGGGGTACAACTGACTCCTCCCTGTCGAGCTTCTGATTGGTTAAAGGAAGCCAATCAGAGCTCAGCCTGTCCGTGAAGTGTGGAAGTCAAAAGAGCCCAAAACACAAGCAGCACGATAAAATAGATAAAGACAGTGAATTGTGTTAAAAAATTCAAAGGCAAAGCAGCATCAGCACGCGTTAAATAGCGTGTACAGGGCAGTTCCAGCAAGATTACCTGTCCGCGCCACGGCAGGCATTAAATGGCCGGGGGGCACAACTGGCTCCTCCCTGTCGAGTTCTGATTGGTTAAAGGAAGCCAATCAGAGCTCAGCCTGTCCGTGAAGTGCGGAAGTCAAATGAGCCCAAAACACAAGCAACACGATAAAATAGATAAAACAGTGAAGTGTGTTAAAAAATTCAAAGGCAAAGCAGCATCAAAGCAGCCTGACTGAACAGGTTCTGGCATATGATTGGATCACACAAAAGGACGGCGAGTACCTGACTAACAAGAACCCTACCACCCACTACCTCTACACTATCCCCAAAATGCATAAAACTTTGGGGAAAAAACAGGGCATCCAATAGTATCAGGGATAGGGTCGATCCTTGAACCTCTATCCAGGTTTGCAATGCCTTTCTCAGGCCAATTGTTCAGAAAACCAATATGCATCTAAAAGATAGAAAAGCAGTACTCTGCCTTTTGAGAGACATACAGTTCAACCCAGCTATACTCATGGGTTTGGACATTGAAAGTCTCTATACCAGTCTCCCCCATCTAGAAACCCTGGATATAATTGAAGAAGTGCTTTTTGAAGAACAATGGGACTTCCAGACACCAGGAAATGTTCTGATGGAATGTCGTAAATGTGCTTTAACTTACAACTTCTTCAGATTTGAAGAAACCTTCTATTTACAAAAACACAGGACCAGCATGAGAAGCACTGTTACACCGAGTATAGCTGGTCTCTAAGTCCACCACTTGGAGGTACACCAAATCCTTTGCCTTCAGAAACCCTTTTGCAAACATACAAGACTATGTTAAAGATACATCAATTATGTTCTTATCATTTGGGAGGGTAATGAAGTGACAGCAAAGAACTTTCCAACTTGGCTCAATGCACAGAACGAATTCCTGAAATGTACTCATACCATAAGTAGGAAGGAACTGGTATTTTTGGACCTCAATGTAGAGGTAAACCAAGGGTCTCTAAAAACCACAACTCACGAGAAACCCACTGTAAAGAACTGTCTACTACTATACGACAGCTTTCATCCCGACACCTATGAGAGAATCCCCCTTTTGGACAGTTCCTAAGATTGAGAAGAAACTGTTCAGAGCTAAGGGACTATAAAATACAAGCCAACCGCCTAACAACTAAACTTGAGGCAAAAAAATACCCGCAAAAGATGGTGTCTCGAGCAAAGAAACAGGTGCAAAAAATATGTGTTTCCCCCAGAGAGACAAGGAAGAAAAACCAATATGTATCACCAATTTCAATATAGCATCTAATCAAGTGACAAAATCATAAATAAACACTAGACTATTTTGAATAATGGATCCTTATCAATACCACGACCTATGTTTACACATAGGGGGGCAGAGTCTCTGAGGCATACTGGTACACACACTCCCCCGAAAAACATCTAGTGGCAAAGGACAACCACAGGGCACAATAGTACAGGCTTTTGGTCACTTCCCATGTGGTGTATGCAGTATCTGTCATCTGACAAAACTGACTAATAGTTTTTTTCAACAATAACATGACATGGCAACTGAGAAATTTCACTAATTGCAACATGCATTGGGAGGTACATCTAATAACGTGCCCCTGCAACCTAGAGTATGTAGGGATGACAGTCCGCAAGATAAAACTGAGGATCTGTGAACATTGCAGTAATATGAGATGTGGCCGAGCAACCACAAAAATGTCAACCCCCTCACAGTGCAGGATTACCATTGGGTGATACTCGAACACATTAACAACCTAGTGGACTCTCAGCCTAAGCTGTTTGAGAGAGAACAACGCCAGGTGTTCAGACTTAAGGCACATGCAGAGAGCCTGAACGACAATATTCCATTTAGCCAATACACCAGATAACTCCGGTCCCTGGTTTTTGTTGTTAATCAATACCTAACCTTGAAAAAAATAGCTTGATCTTGATAGAGCGCTCAACGCACTCTAAATTGTCTGGGTGCACTGTACCCATGGTTTAAACGTATTCACATGTATTTTTATCGTTTGCAGTGTTTATTGATTACTCAGATTCATTTATTCGAATCGTTTAGACATTGAAATGTAATGAACACATTTAAGTCGGTCTTTTGCATGTATTAGAGAATCTTATAATTCCTGTATATGTAATGCACAGGATGAAATCATGTTTGTATAATGTAACTGTGTTTAGTTAAAGTTGCCTGAATTATAGGCCCAAATTGTAGGTTGTTTTGAGTTTCTATTCTCCTTGGCAGCTCACAATTAATTAAAAATAATTTCTTATTGTGCTCGAAGATAGTGTGTTCTCATCCTACTGCAGGTGCAGGAATTCAACATCGTTATTTTAGTTTAAGGAGATACCCGGAATGCCTTTGAAGAAGACTGGAAGGCGAGAAGGGAGGACGCCTTGCGTGTTTGGCCTATCTGAAATCCAAGGTCACAAGAAGCAACGAAACATTTAATAAAGCTTCTGTAGAATAGAAATCTACTGCATAGGGATGGAGTGGAAAGTTTTAACAGTGACGTATTGAGGGTCGAATATCGCTTTTTGTATGATGTTTAGGGATAGATTGTTCAGAACTTCTGCTAACTTTCGGAGGAGAAGGAGCCTCTTAGAGCGAGCTCCATAGCTTTAAGCTATCAGACCCATTTTGACGTGAGTACTTCTTAGAAAGTTAACACGTGCTGACAACTTTGGAAAAGGATAGAAGGAGATAGGTAGGGCCCTCAATAGAGCAGTATAGGGAAAGAGTTTTGTTTTGTTTTTCTTCTTTTAAATGAAGAGGGAATTAGATTCTGCTTCTATTCTTTGCTGCATTTTGATTTTGGAGTTTATCACATTATGTCTTGTGTGCCGAATGAATTATAGGCGTAGATTTGGCTCTGTATTGATTTTTTGGTACCTATATACCCTTATATTGAGGTGTGTTTATATTCAATTATTTTTGGCCTTATAATAAATTCACTAAACTGAAATTTGGAGTCTGTGATCCTTATAGCATGACTAAAGTGAACGTATAATCTTGAATTGTTTCGCTCCCCTCAACCACTTTTAGTAGGTAAATAAAAGATCATCAGTCGTAACTTAGTAGGGTGGAAAAGGAGTAACTTTTAGCGTAATCAATCTTATCCTATATATAATGGTTTATTCAGTGTTATACATACCCACCGTCCATATATAATCATATATATACAGATATTTATATATGCACGTAATAAATTGTGGAGGGTCACTCATTAAACCCCCTTCGGTCCTTTTTTTCTGTCCTTGCCCATTATTATTGTTAATTTAAAACATCAACCTGTTCATTCAATATCAATACTCCAATGGAACCGACCAGTTGTTCCATTTTGGGCTGCCGTTTTAACACAGCAATGGTCTAGTTTATCTGTAGAGCGAGGACGTGACTCTCCGCATGCTTCAAACCTGTCTTAACCAGCCAGAGGCCATCGCATCAGTAATATACGGGCCCGATTGCGAACCCATTACGTTGAAAGGCAGAGGCTGAGACTTGGAGTGGGAAGTGCAGCATTTGCCGCCCTCTTTCCTCACCTTTACGCCACACATTGGCAAATGCTGACTTAACGGGAACCTCCCATTCTGATTGCATTTTATTTTAACAAGCTTTACTTCTAGAGCGTGACTACAGGCTTCCCTCTCATCCGGAGGACCCATGATTCGTAATTTCAGCATCTTATATGTATGTGGTGTGTTTTTTTAATGTTTACATATATATGTGGGTCCATAGTGCTTTTCCCTTTTTGTGTGTTTGTGATGTTTGAAGTCACAAATATTTGCTTTATTATCAAGCTCCCGTTGGATTACACTAGAAGTGTCCACTTACATGATGGATTTGTTTCACATATCTCATCACCTAGGGGTGTTCACTATGACGAAAGCGAAATGCAGTGCACAGAGAAAAGCAGTAATATGTATACGGCCGTATGGCTGTTCAGACTAACTCTCCCTTATATTTTCACAGAGTTGCAGACAGTAATCACTAAGAAGGTGGCAAATACATATGAACTAATTTTAAGCATGCAACATGTGTGCGATTAAGAAAATATAGGAGTGTTACTAGAAAGTTAGTTTCCCTAGGTCCTGATGAAAAGCCTAAAGGGGTATGGCTTGGAACATGTTGACCATTTAGAAAAGTAGGCACATAATATCCTCCTTTTCAACTTCCCCTCTGAGTTTAACCATACCGACTAGAGGACAGAATAAATAAGTTGCATCTACTAGCCAGGTATTTTTACTTTTTACCTCCACATAACCCCCTCCCCCACACTCCTATTGTTCCACTACCTTCTATCATTGCATACCTTCAAAAGTGCTCCCAGGTTTGTCGTAGGTTGTAACATGCCTTGTTCCGTAGCGGAACGGGATGGACCCGATAATGAAGTATGCCACCAAGGAGTAACCCTAGTGGGTGATGGTTTTACAAGAAAACCTTTGTTTTCTCCTGTGAAGGGTTAGTTTCCTCATAACAGTTGGGTTCTTATTTTGCATTTATAATTTGGTTGGAGGACGAACCGAGCTGATACTCTCCCTCCCCCTTTCTGAGAAATTATATCTTGGGCCAACAACTCTCTTATGTTATCAAAGAAGGGCTCATGACATTTTGCCAAAAACATCCCTCTCTCCTCTGGGGCAAGATTCTTCAATAGCTCTACATGCTCTGTGGCCATGGAGTTCACTGCCTCCACAAGTTCGGGATGCCTTTCAACCCACCCCTATTTGATGTCCTTACCATTATTGGAAAGGTTGACATTTCCTATTTGGGAACAGCCCTGCGCAATCAGGATGTTAGTAAGGGAGCCCTGCAGGGTCAAACTAAGGGCATTATGGTCACTGTCCACCCTTTTGAGGACCACCATATCCTGAACACCAGCTCTTCAGGCAAATTTAAAAATAGTCAATACGGCTAGTGTTACCAGGCCTGTTAAAGGTATGCTTGCCATCAGAATCAGATAAAGTCTCCCCGTTTGTGGCTTTTAAATCGCAAGTTAAGGTGAGAGCAAGTATCTGAACTGCCCTTGGGGACCACTTAACAGGGGGGAGATCTAAGGGCGGAATCCTCCATTCTTGATCTTGCTCTGCCAGTAGATCTGTATCTAGTGAGATGAGTGGTTCAAAATTAGCATTTAGATCACCTGCTATAATTAGCTCCCCGTCATCTCTATGCTCTGTCAGGAAATCCTCCAGAGTATTCAACACTTGGCTTCCTACATTCCTCCCTACAACCCAATTATAAACATTAAGCATCAACAGGGAATTGCCACTACTGAAATCAACTATTATGGCCAACACATCCGGTGAGCTGGACGGTAAGTGCCTAGCTGAACATTGTAGACCTGTGCAAATCCATGTTGCCAGGACCCCTGAGGGCCTGCCTCTAGGTGATCATACTGCATGGATGTAAAAAGCAGAATACCTATTCCATTCCTGGTGACAGGCACCATGATCCATGTCTGCTGAAAGTTGCAGATGTCATAGTTTTCTATGAGCTGTCCCCATTCAGCGTCCCCCAGCTTGGTGCCTATCCCAGCTACATTCCAGGACAGGTTTTTTATTTCCTTGGCCTCAGTTGTTTTCTGGCTCTTCATGATAGATCCCCCTCTGCCCCCACAGAATCTCTCCTGCCTACCAAGAGGCATTGCGGGCCTAGCTACCCCCCAGGATAGTTCCACCAATGGGTGCTATTAGGTTTGCAGGACTGTGTCCCCCTCGCTCTATCTCTGAATTCATGCCACCCGGAGCTCTTCGTCACTAGCTTTATGCCTATTCACATGGCTGGGTCCAAGGGAAGTGGTGCTCAGTCAATCGAAATCCCCTAGACCGCTGTACCCAGCTTAATCCTGTGGACCATGTCTAGAGACATCCTGCATGTTGTAGTCACCCCATATCTGATCTGGATCTGTGTGGGGGCATGACAAATCCTGCAAGCGTCCATGGACTGTAACCCATCAACCAGACCAGAGTCCCTCAGAGACATGCTTACTGTATGAACAGACTGGCCAGGGTTTCCAATACACTCTGCTCTTAGGATGTCACTCCTAATAATTGAGTGACACACTTCACATGCCTGAGCCAATAGGTGACTTGATTTGCCAAGGAGGCTTGCTCTTCCCAACATCGAGGAGCCACCTTTGGAACATGTACCAGGAAAAACTGGGCCTGTATAGAATTAAATTGCTGTGGTCTCGTGCCTTTTAGACTCCTACTAGCCTTGTAATGAGGACGTCTTGAACTGTACATGTGATAATCTTGCTGGGTGTGGGATGCAGGCCCCCTATTGCCAGAATCATGTGGTCCTCCCTCTGTCCCACCCTGACCCACCACAGGTTTTGTATGGAGTACATCTACTACCAGTACTTTCTTCATTCCTGTACCCCCACCTGCATCCCCAGATCTTTTGGGAATCACTTGTTCCGGGATACCACTACCAGAGGGATGAAAAACAGGTTGTGCCACGTGGCCCTGGAAAACAGGGTCAGGTTGGGATAGGTTGGTTACTTGTGCCTGGAGCAGGGAGATAACCTGGGAATCGATGGAGGGGAGCCTTGCGTTGCACATGGGTGAATAGGTGGTGGGCTCTCCAATCCCCCCAGGTCGAAACAGGCCTGACAGATTTTGAGTGTCGCTTGATTGGCTTGAACTCATCAATTTGTGCTTCTAGGGCAAACGTCCCAGGATGCTTGTTTCTGGTCCAGGGAGGACCTGGCTTTGCAGTTGGGGCTGGACTGTTCTCATGAGGAGCAGGGTCAAGACTGATTTGCATATGGTTGGGCCCAACCTGGGGTGGCGTAGTGAGCAAAAAATGATGGATTTAACCCAGATCTCTTGACTGGGGGTGAACTTTTGATTCATTCAGCATTCCGTCCATCATTTGTTGGTGCAGCACTTTTCGCCCTAAGTGGGATGGATAAGCCCAAACGTGGGCCCCTTGCTCGCTGTGCCACTGAATTCAAGCTACCCTAGCTAATGAGGTGTGTTACCTAGAAACCGACCCCAGAATGCTTGTTTCCGGTCCAGGGAGGACCGGGCTTGGCAGTTTAGACTGGACTGTTCCCATGAGGAGCAGGGTCAAGACTGATTTGCATATGGTTGGGTCCAAACTGGGGTGGCGTAGTGAGCTAAGGAACAATGGTTTTAACCCAGATCTCTTGACTGGGGGTGAATGTTTGATTCATTCAGTATTCCGTCCATCATTTGTTGCCAGAGCACTTTTCGCCCTAAGTGGGATGGGTATGCCCAGACGTGGGTCCCTTGCTTGCTGTGCTATTGGATTTAAGCTAGCCTGACTGATGAGGGGTGTTACCCCGAAACCGGACCCAGGTTGCTTGTTTCCAGTCCAGAGAGGACCCTGCTTGGCAGTCGGGCTGGACTGTTCCCATGAGGAGCAGGGTCAAGACAGATTTGCATATGGTTGGGTCCAAACTGGGGTGGCGTAGTGAGCAAAAGAACGATAAATTTAACCCAGACCTTTTGACTGGGGGTGAACGTTTGAGTCATTCAGCATTCTCTCCATCATTTCTTGCTGCAGCACTAATCGTTCTGGACAGAAACCTGGGGGTCTGTCCATAACAAGCTTTGTGTATGATACCGGCCACCTTAAAATTCATCATTTTCAGTATAGGCAGCCAGTGGAGCTGCAGTAAGAAGCCAGATTGTGACTGAGTTTCCTTAAGCCTGACTCTGAGAATGTGGGTTATTATTGTACAACTCCCTGTTTCGTCTCAATATAGTTCTTTGAGAATCTCTACTCAACTCTTGGTAGCTGTAGCACAATAAGCAGGCAATTCCCATGAGAAATGTGCATGACGCAGTACCACCAATTTACAAATCAAGAAAGCAGCAAGATACAATTTCCAAATCAAGTAAGAAAATTAGAGGCAATAATTATAAGCAGAAATATACCAAAACAATCAACATCTGATCAGAACCATAACGTTTTGAGTCAAAAAGTGCCAAAAAACCACAAAGCTCAATGTAAAAGTTTAGTTTGTGTCTGAGCAAGACCTATCTGCGATTTCAAATCGTCCATGATGGATTGGGTGTTGGGCGAGACAAGTGGGTCACACCGGTCTACGTTTTTATCTTAGGACTCAGAGCCAGATGTACAGTGCCTGGACATAAGGTTAGTCCATCCCTAAATGCTATGTATTTTGATTAAAGGTTTCCAGATGAGTTAGATACTTTTTACACTGTTTACACGTCTTTGAATGCATTCTTTGGCCAGCCTGTTATATAACAGCCTGTGTTTCTCTTTGCCCTGCCACTGATTCCGAAACTTAACTGTGACAAGCTGAGGGCGAGGGGAGAATGGTGGGCAGACGAGGGGAGAAGGAGAAGACTCAGTGCTTAGTTTGTGCCAGTGTCTGCTGTTGCTGGACCTTGGCAATTATTTGGTAACACTGGCACTTCCTTATGACAGTCACCACATGGCAGCGCGGTCAGTCTATTTTGTTTTTTAAAAAACACATCAGCAAAGTGTTTACCATTTCAATATACCATTAAAAAAGTAACAATACCAGGGTGCCCAGACCATTCTTACAGCCATGGGTCACTTATAATAGTCCAAATTACAACTGTAAGGTTAAGTGTCTTTTGTACTAGTATTTGGCAGCGCTGGCAGGTACCGTAGGTGGTACAACCCGCAGTGGTCTCCTGGAAATATCTTGGGAGCTGGCCTTTATGTTTTTGTAAAGTAAGCCTGGGCATATTGGGGAGAGCAGGCAGACTTGCTTTAAAGTGGGCAGGTGGAAGGGAAAGTTGGAAGTCATGGGGGAAAAAGAGTATAATGTAGAAAAAGGGCAGCTAGACTCAGCGGAAACGGGCATTTTCTGGGTAGAACAGGTAAGTGACAGACTGGGGTTAAATCAGACAGGTTGAGGGAGACGTGGGCAGGCTGAGAAAAGAATGGGGCTATGCGAGGAACAATAGGCAGAGTATGAGAGAGGGCAGACTAAGTGGAAACTCAGCAGACTCGGGGGATAAGGAGAGACTGGCAGAAAAACAGGTAGGCCGAGAGGAAAGCGGGAAAGAGAAAAGAAAATGAACTTGAGGAAAAGAAATTGAAGACTCTGGTGGAAAGCGGGCAGACTCAAGGGCAAAAAAAAAGCAACTGAGGAAAAAAGCAGCATAACGCGGGGGAAATGGGCAAAATTGGGGGAGCAAAGCAAACACAAGGAGATGATGGACGGAGTGCTGAAACTTTTCAAGGGTATGCCCAGACATGGGTCCCTTGCTCACTTTGCCACTGGATTCAAGTTAGCCTGGCTGATGAGGGGTGTTACCCCAAAACCGGTCCCAGGATGCTTGTTTCCAGTCCAGGGAAGACCTGGCTTGGCAGTTCAGGCTGGACTGTTCCCATGAGGCACAGGGTCTAGACTGATTTGTATATAGCTGGGTCTGAACTGGGGTGGCGAAGTGAGCTAAAGAACGATGATGGATTCAACCCAGATCTGTGACTGGGGGTGAGTGTCTGAAAGGTTTCAGTGCTCCACTCATCATCTCCTTGTGTTTGCAAAATTGGGGGAGAGCATCTAAAACAGGAGGGACATGAGGCAGCCTAAGGGGAAATAGACCGATTCAGGGAGAACCGGGAGACTGTAGAAAAACAGGAAGGCTGAAGGGGTGGTGGGCAGCTGAGGGGAAAGAAGAAATACTTTGAGGGGAGAAAGTGTAAACTGAGGGGAAAATGGGCAGACTGGGTGGAAGACAGACAGACTGAAGGGAAAGAGGAAAGAATTGAGGCGAGCGTGTTGTCAAAAACTGAGAGACTCGAGGGTATAGTGACCTGCTGGTCACTGTTCTAGTTGTTGCTGTGCCAACCACTCCTCGACGACTGGCTTACACCCCACACCCATCCAACACAGGCGTCACAGGACATGTGACCCTGTTAATAAAAGGGGTCGGGCGCATGTACCATGGGCCAGCTCTACCAACCATAATACTGTGTCCGTGTCGTCACTCCTACTGCATGGGGGCCTAGGGCCCCACTACCTTTTTTTCAATTTTTTTTAACTTTATCATTTTTATTAAACAGTACACAAAAAAAATATAAGGCTCATTGGTATGCAGTTACATCGTCTCTCAAATCCAAAATCATTATTTGTTTGGTACATTTGACAATCATCGTGTTGCCGTTATAGTTCTTATCAAATAGAGATTACATTAATCATCCCCTATTTACCTACTCTATGCCTTACATCTCGCCACGAGTCTCAGTTCAGCCCATTGGCACTGTCCTCTCATATAGCTCCTGAAGTTGTCACACATTATCTATGAACCTTGTTCTGAGGTCTGTCTCTCCTGACTAGGTTGTGTACTACGTTCCTCCTGCTGACGGAGATATTCCCTTAGAGGCTGCCATATGTCTTTCGGGCGGGATGTGGGTGGTTGTAATTCAGCATATAACTCACTCGTGGTGTCACAATTCGACATGCTCTTAATCCAGCTTTTAACTGTGGGCTTCTGTCTGGTGCCCCAGCAAATAACTATTTTGTGTTTCGCTAGAAGCATTGCCACTGCCTCAAATCTACTATTACTTTTAGGCAGCATGTCCACATATCCCATCAGCGCTAGCAATGGGGAAGGGGACAGCTGTAGCCCAGTCATCTGTTGTATTGTACTAAATATATCTTGCCAGTAGGTGTCTATTATATTACATGTCCTGGTCATATGTATGAAAGATGCCGCTAGCGTGTTGCACTTGGGACATTGCGTGAATTTAGCGCTATTTATCCGTGCAATCTGCTGTGGCGTTATGTAAGCCCGTCGAAGTATCTTGAAATGGAGTAGTTTGTGTCTGTGATTACACGAGACAAGCTTAGTTTGCATACAGCATCCTTTCCATACCTTGTCAGTGAGCGGTTGCCCTATATCAGCCGTCCAGGCGTCTCTAACTTTGGTGTCATGCTGTGACATCAGTGCGAGGCATGTCTTGTACAGCCGGGACATGATATGCTCCCCGTTGCTATCTGTAATTACTGATGTAAGTGGTACAAACTCTTTTATACCACTTACTATAGGGTAGGTTGGAATTACATCCCTAAGTGTGTTCTGTGTACGGGCCAGTACAAACTGATCCATGAATGTGGCTGATGAGAAACAGGGGTCCTCCGTCTGGGAGAATACGTGTCCATTAGGAAACAAATCCCCTATGGCGTTTAACCCCAGTTGGACTAGAGTGCACCTAGTCAGAGCTTCCAATGTTGGAGGTAGCTATGGGTTAGCTAGCATTGGCAGCGCTGGTGAGTATAATGTCTCCCCCCCGATCTTCCTGAGGAGTTTTTGCCATGCCCAGCAGGTGGTGGATAACGTTTGTTTGTCATGCGGATCGCGTGGCATCCCTATGGGCAGGAGCGCATTCAATGGAGTTGGGTCAGCTAGGTCCCTTTCAGGTTTAGTGCGTCAGGGTGGTATCCACACTGCGCCACCAGAAAGTAAAACTGCATATCTGGTACCCCAAAGCCCCCTCTATCGTAGGGGAGGATGGGCGTGTCCCAGCTTACTCTTGGTTGCTTCCCCCCCAAACCAATTTTATTAAATGTGTGCGGACCTGTTGGAAGAAAGCGTTTGTGAGTGGAATGGGTATGTTTGAGAAAAGGTAGAGCAGACGGGGTAGTACCACCATTTTAATAATAGCTATCCACCCAGCCATTGAGAGCAGTAATTTGACCCATCGCTCCACTTGTGCTTGTAGGCGGTCTATCACTGGGCCATAGTTGAGATGCAACACTTGTTCTTTGTCTCAGTGCAAATGAAGTCGTAGATATTTGGTCTCAGCTTCACACCAGTGTAGGGGGAATGCTCCGCATGAGCGATCTTGTACATCCGTCAGTGAGATCACTTCAGATTGGCCCAATTGATGTGGAGGCCGGATAGGGCTACGAATTGTGCCTTCTCGGCGTCTAAGAATGCCGCTACTGCAGGGGTAGCCGGGTTTATTCTATTAACTACAGAAAAAAGGTCATTAAGTTTAATGCTGTGGGTCTGTGCCTTATAAATCCAGCTTGTGCTGGTGCTATGATCTGCTCCATAAGCAGGTGCAGTCTAGTCGCCAGCATCTTTGCTAAACTTTTGTAATCAAAATTAAGCAATGAGAGTGGTCGATATGAGCCGCACTTTTCAGGATCTTTGCCAGGTTTCGGTAACTGCCTCTCTAAACGAGGGCTGGAGTATTCCTTCCTCCAAGGCCTCTGCATATACCTCTAGTAGGTGAGGGGCCAATAGACTATTATAAGCTTTGTAGAAGGCGCCCGAGAAGCCATTGAGGACTGGGGCCTTAGAGCCGTCCATGGCCTCAATAGCCTGTTCTATCTCATCGGTTGAGAATGGTTCACGTAAAAATTGTCTGTGTGCATCAGGAAGCCGAACCATAGTTATCTCACTTGAGTACTCCTTAATCTCATCTGAGCTAGTGGTTGCTCTCGCAGTATAGAGGTCTATATAGTATTGCAATAATGTCTGCTCAATGGCGGTCGTTCCCACAGACGTCTTTCCATCCAGCTCCTGTAGTTTGGTGATATAGCTCTGCATATAATGTGGCCGGAGCAGTCATGCAAGAGTGCGACCCGGCCATTCCCCTTCCCCGTACCTTCGTGCCTTCGCATATTTCCCCAGGTAATGCGCTTCCCGCTCTGCTGCTTCAGTGTACTCTGCTAATAATTCTGTCCTGTGGTTCATATAAGGTGCATTATCCCGGGATATCCCTGCCATGTTCTCTCTATCTAGTTTGGAGGGCCCCACTTCTTTACACTGGCGACAAGCCGGTGGCCCACATGTGCAGCCGCCTTGATGGTGGATAAGGGGAGAACATGGCCCATGTGGAGGGCACCCCCTAACAGCGGTGATGCCATTGCCGAGCAGGAAATGTCTGTCCTCAGAGACCCGCTGCATGAGAGGTGAGCCATAGGGTCTGAGCTAGATCTTCAGAAGAGCCTGCGTGGGGAAGTGGTACACCTGGTCCAAAGGGCAAAGTGAGGACAAAGAGCAACAGCAGCGCCGTGAGAGTACTGATGCTACTTACCTGCTCAGGCATCTGTTAGCTGCCCCAGTCAGCTGCCGTGAGCTGAGGGAGTAATGGTGGTCAGCACCTCTGCCGCGCGGGAATGCCTGAAGCTATGAGGCCGTCCCTGACTGATGAGAAAATGCCGGTCGGCAACCCCAACAGACGTCTGGGAGGGGACTGAGGCGAAGCACTGGAGTTTTCTGACTGCCGCAGCCTGCGATGCGAGAGAGGCTACTGCACAGGAGTGGGTGCAAGCGCGATCCTAGAGAGGGCCGTGCAGCAGTTTGCACGAGTAGTGAGAGGCCCCGCACCCCCCAACTGATGAGTCTGTGTGGGCAAGAACCAGGCACTCACCGTGGGGTGGACGATGCTCCACAAAGATCAGCTTCTGCTAGAGCTCCCGGTGAGAGAGCAGAGGTGCGGGCTGAATGAGGAGGTCCCGTGAAGAAAGCTTGCTACGGCTGCTGTTCTCCTCGCAGCCGGGTTGAAGGCGAGGCTGCCCCAGCATGAGGTGAGGCTTCTGCATGCCCCGGCGAGAGTAAAATGCGAATTGCTCCAGCAGCTCGGCTCCGCATGTCAAGTAGTGGAATGAGGCAGCCCCCGCCAGTGTAGAGACACGCTGGGTGGGTAAAAGAAATTGAGGAGACTTGGAGGCTCCCTGTCTGCAGCACCAGCCCCGCGCAGCCCATGAGGTAAAGGGTGCTGCTGCGGAGGGGCGGGAGCGAGTAAAAGGACAGAGAATGGTGGTTGGCCTCATATCAATGCAGCCAAGTAAGGCCAAAAGGGAAAGAGACACTGCGTGTGCCTTCCAACACGGCCTGAAACCAAAAAAAGAAAAGGCTCTTACCGTGTTTGGGAGGACGTGCCTATGTCATGCAGAGGGCCCCCGCCGCGCATGTGGACCGGTGGCAGCATTCGGCGGGCACAGCCTGCAGGCCGCGTGGAGGGAGTGGTCCCGTGGGCTGCCGCGGCCTGCCGGAACCAAGGAGATGAGGCCCGAGTACTGAGCAGTTCATTGTGGATGTATGCGGGTGGTCGAATAGGCCCACAGCATCAAGGAAGCTGCTGGGGCCTATGAAAAATGAAACAGCACCACCTACAGGTCACGGGAGGCATGAAGTAAGATAAGTGTTTTAAAAGGACAGTGCAAGGGACACTCACAGCAGCACAGGAACAGCTGCTGTGGCTTAAAGCTGATGGGCGGAAAAGTACTGCCTAAACTGAAGTGGCTGACCCTCAAAAGACTGTCTGGTTATGGGTGCAGGGAGGACTACGTCATCAGTCAGCGAGTGAGCGCTGAAAAGAACCTGGAGGGCAAAGGCCGCCGGAGCTGGTGAGCAGATTTGCGGTGACGCCTACTGGCCATGGGGGGTCACTGCAAAACTAATGGACACATGCGGTTAATGCACCAGGATGGCATGTGGTGTACAGACCTACAGCCCCAGGCAGCAAGTCCCTGAAGGACTGAAGAATGTGCGCAGCATGCGCGCCCAGTGGCAAAAGGACGCCACTGCAAGTGGAAGAAGTGATGCGCTAGCCGCCCGAAGAAGGAGTACCCCCAGATGAAGGAAGGAGAGTGCAAAGATAGAAGTTTGTACCCGGGACACTGACAGTAAGGGCTGGAGCCTGAGAGAGATAGAGGTCAGTGAGATTGACCAGTGAGGTCAGAAAAGAGATGACCTGCCAGCGGTCAGAGAAACGATGACTTGTCAGAGGTCAGAGAAGATGACCTGCGAGAGAGAGAAGAGATGACCTGTGAGAGGACAGCAAAGATGACCTGTGAGAGGTCAGCGAAGATAACCTGTGAGAGGTCAGCTAAGATGACCTGCAAGAGGTCTGCGAAGATGACCTGCGAGAGGTCAACAAAGATGACCTACAAGAGGTCAGCGAAGAGTGAACTAAAATCGAAGGATGAAGACTGAGAAGAAGTCGGAAAGGTAGAAGGTCACGACGAGTGGTCTAGACACTGACAGAGGAGAAAGCAATGTCCTAGGCGTAGGACATGGCCAGGGAGACCCGTGTGAAGTGCACGTCACATGAAGGGGCCTGGTCAGAGAAGACGAGTAAGACAAGATGGGACCAGACCGTGTCGCGAAGTGAAAGAACTTGCAAAAGGAAATCGTGTGGCATGAGGCCACCGCTGAAGGAGTCCCAAAGAAAGAAGAGAAAGAAGAGAGAAGTGTGTGATGAGACATCTGTCACTCTAGAAGATAAAGAAGACGACTGAGTGCAAGAACATCTGGAATGGAGCACAGTACCTTGGTAACATCAGTGGCACCATGAGAGGCTAGCTGTTCAGGAGTCTTTGGTAACACCAAGCAAACCTGGTGACTGCAGATGTGAGCAAGCTGGACCATTTGTGACATCCACCTTTGGGGTCGCATGGGAGACTGGTTTGTGAGACTGCTCGGGCGTCCTGAGTGACCTCGGGTGTGGGGTCTAGAAGTGGATCCGACCACTCCACACCAGACCGTGGCGATCCAGGGGCAAAGGCCTCAGGGAGGGCCGGTGAGAGCGGGTCCGGCCACAAGAGATGAGCCCACAGCAGCTCCCCCGCAGGTCCCAGGAAGATGAAGATCTCGGGTAGCAAGCTGGTTCTTCTAAAGGCCAACCCATCAATGCTGGTTCACCAGAGTCTAGGTGGCAGGTGTAGTCGTATCAGGAAACAACTACCCTCCAGGTGGAGTGAGGGACGTGAAGGTGGAACTCGTAGCGCTTCCTCCAGGAACCAAGAGGGTGGCGTTGGATTGGCACAGCGAACTATACCCAGTCCAGTGGAAGCCTGGTGAAGAGGGCCTCTGGGACATCCCGTGAGAGGGGAACACCCGGGAGAGGGGCATCCTGGTGAGAGAGGGATGTTTGTAACTACTCCACCATTCTGCGGCTAGAAGCACTGCTGCTTCTGTGAAGACACCACAACAACCAGGACCTATTTGTGGAAATGTAACATCTGCTAGATTCACCAACACTCCACCTGCACCGTCACAGAGAACTGTACATATAGAGACCTTGGGTGTCAACTTCCACTCCCTGAGTCCAGGGACAACCGGATCAGCAGTGCACCACTGAACTGTGCCAAGCCGAACTGGTGATCCTAACTGCAGTTGTACCATCGTCCTGTTCTGAAAGCAGCTGAATAGACTCAAAGGAAGTTTTCTATTTGTTGTTTTATTCTCTCCCCAGTTTGGACGTTGTTGTCCCAGTTTGAATAAAGTTTGGGAGGGATGTAGTGACCTGCTGGTCACTGTTCTAGTTGTTGCTGTGCCAGCCACTCCTCGAGGGCTGGCTTACACCCCACCCCACACCCATCCAACACAGGCGTCACAGGACATGTGACCCTGTTAATTAAAGGGCAGGCAGGCTGAAGGTTAAGTGGGCAACAGAATCAAGGACAAATGAGTACACTGAATGAAAATGGGCAGACTGGAGAGGGGAACGGGCAGACATGGGGATAGTAAGTAGGCTGAAGGGAAAGTAGGCAGAACATAGGGAGATTCATGGGAGATTGAGAAGACGGGTTTAAGCGCGTAGACTGAGAGGAGCACAAGCAAACTGTGGAGAAAGTGGGCAAATGCAGGGAAAACAGAAAGTGTCGTGGGGAGAATGGATGAACACGGGGACAGCGGACAGGGTCACGGAGGAGAATAGACAGATTGAGAGAAAGCAGGCAGGCTCAGGGTACAACGGGCAGACTTTTATGAGAATGACCTTACTGGGGAGAAAGTGGGTGGACCTTGGGGGACAACAGACACATGGGAGAAAGCGGTCAGGCTGAGGGGAAGTGGACAGACTTGAGGGAAGGAGGGGCAGACTGGAGGGAAGAATGAGCAGACTTCTGGGAATTTGAGAGACGGAGGAGAAAGTGGACAGAGTTGGGGGAGAATGCACTGAATGGGGGAAGAGTGGGCAGGCTCAGGAGAAAGTGGCCGGGCTCAGGGGAGAAAAGGCAGACGGGAGGGAAGTGGGCAAGCTCAGGGGAAGTGAGAAAACTCTAGAGGACAGTGGGCAGACGGGGGTCTCTGGATGGAAGCTAATGAAGGATGTATGAAGGTGGGTTGAGAATCTCTGACAGCCTGCAGTAAGGTTTGGGGGGCATATTTGAGCTCTGTATGGGTGGCTGAGGGTCTTCAGAGGGGCTTAGGGGGTTTCCTCATTATCAAGTGGGGTCTGAGATATTGAAAGTGTTCTTCACCCCGTATGCTAGTTGAATAAATGTTTTTTACGTATTTACCTCAAATAACAGCATGTCTCCTGCGTTTACCCCACCCCCGATTTCAAATGTTTGTGTTGCTTTCCCCGCATCTTCCCCAATCCCTCTTCTGTTCCTTTTCGTCGCCCACTGCTTCCTCAGTTGCTCTGCCACTACTCCACTCTCTTCCATTGTTTTTCATCCTCCATGCGTTCCTCCATCAAATTTCCACCCCTCGCTACTCCTCCGTTGATTTTCGTCGCCCCACCACCCTAACTCCTCATAGTGGTTCCCTCTGTGCGTGCTGATTCCCCCGACTTCCTCTGTTACTCTTCCACTCCCCCCACTCTGCTTCTTTTCGCTTGCCTCACTCCTGAACATTGCTGTCCCACCCACTCTCCATCCTGCTTTTTCTTTTTCTGTGACGGCCCAACAACTGCACTGCCTTTTCTACTCCTGTATTTACTTTTTTCTAACCTAATTCACAGATTGAATAATAGGCCGTCAGTCATCTTCGAACAGTAAATTAAACTCAGAAAAAAGGTCAAAATGTCTACTGGTGCATTACAATATGAATGCATGCCTTATGAAGTTACAACACATTCACACAGTTTGGAATGCTTTCTCTTTCAGAAATCCATTTCAAAATGACTGCCAATGTATGAGTATGTGTTGTGCCATAGCAGCAGCTATCTTGAAATGGGCTTTTCTCGTAATGACAAAACATTTCAAGATGGCTGCAAATGCGCCCGAGTGTGAATTTTGTGTTTGTTTAATGTTTTTTTACTACACTTAACAAGCAAGCTTTATTCAGTGATTGTTGCTCTAGGCTACTGCTATAGCAAAGAGGTTCAGAAACATTTATTTTAGCTTTTGACATTCACATTAAACGCATATATATGTGTGCTTGATTCTTTACCTAAATTTACAGTGATTTAAATACAGTTATGCAAAGTCAAGTCTAGGCCTATTGCTGATTCTGAATGACTTCCGGTCCCTGGGTGATTTAATGCCTGTGGAGTGTGCCTGGAGTTGAAGAGTCTGTGTTGGAATATTACGTCCTTATAGTTGAGCTCTGGTTCTTAGTGACATCTGATTCATGGATGTTTCTGTTAAGCCTGCGGTTTTTGTCTACGATATCTAGGTTACTATGTTTAATTTACAGAGTGTGGGTGGCCTATGGTCTCCAGGAGTTGTTGTAAACCCTGCTCTGTTTGTCTGGTATTTCCTGATAATTTTAGTTAAATTACTGAGTCTGAGCGGCCTCCGGTCCCTGTGTGTTGTTGTAAAGCCTGTTGTGTTTGTTTAGTATATGTAGTATGTTATATTTAGATTGCTAATTTTTAGTGTCCTCTTGTCCCCGGGAGTTGTAAATCCTGTTGTGTTTGTTAGGATATCTAGGTTATTATATTCAAATTTCCAATTCCGAGGTGCCTCTTTTTCGTGGTTATTGTTGTATAGCCTGTTGAGTACGTCTTGGGATGGACCGTCTGCTTTGATTTTTTTAAGTATTCATTCCTAATGGAGTTCAAATGCATTTGAAGCCTACAGTAAGTCCCTTCCCTATGTTGTCACAGGGGTGTAATAAGTAGGTCCACCTGCACCACCTGCAGTCTGACAGTTTCAATGGGCTAGAAGTATTACCTCTCTTATATGTGGGCATCACCAGGTTCAGAGATGTCATTCCTACAGGTCGTGGCAGGCTAAGAAAAGGTTGTGGAAAAACTGAGCTAATCCTCCACAAATGAACACCAAGTTACTCCAAGGCATTCATGCTACATTTATGACACAACCCTATAGTGGATTCAAGATGCAGATATCTGTAGGTATTGTTTGGATGGGCCCTTCGTCTGTAGTGTAAGGAAGATGTCTCCTCTGGGTTGGTTTTGAACAGATGTGTTTCGTGTCTTACGTCATTTCTACATTTTTTTAAAATTCTGTTTATTGAACAGATACGTAATATACATTGCATATAGTTACAATACAAATTGCAATAGGGCGTCCTGGCAACTACCATAATAGTACATATTTTTTTTATTTTACAGAGTTTTATATAGCGCGAACTTGACCCGAATCGGGTATCAGAGCGCTTTACATAGCACCAGTTGCACTACATGAGGACACATTCATTTTTTTTTGTTAGGCAGGGGGAAATTAAGTGATTTGCCCAGAATCACAGGATGTTCAGCGTCATTGCCGAGACTCAAACCCAGTTCCTCAGATTCGAGGTCGACCGCCCTAGCCATTAGGCCAACTCCTCTCCCCAATTATACCCCAGTTATACATTATACCAAAGCTAAACATTTCCACTCCCTACCCATCATCCCTTTTTAGTATTCCCTCGGGTTGGCTAACTCTACTCCCCAGTACTCAGTGGTCCCTTTACTTCTCCCACATGGTCCACACTTTCTCCCATTTTTTGCGGCATCCCCTACTCTCAGAGACTACTTTTTCGCCCTGCTGACACCAATCCAGGTCTCGCTTCCACACCCCCACTTTTGGTGGCTCCACCGCCCCCCACGCTCTCGCTATGTTTCTTTTAGCCATGCCCGAAGCCAGTGTCAGCCATATTTTTACATATTTAGGCTAGACAATCTCCCCCGTCACACTCAGCAGGTGCCATCTCGCCTCAACCGGGACCCGTGAACCAACCACTGCTGCCATCACTTGAGAAACCCCTTCCCAGTATCTCCAAATCACGGGGCAGGCCCACAGAATGTGGAAAAAGGTGCCCGCCTCCCTGCATCCTCTAACACATTGACTAGATTCACATCTGCCCAGTTTCTGCTGCAGTGTGCGAGCCATATAAGATCTATGCAGAATCCTAAGTTGCACTAGCCGAAACCTGGCACGTATAGCCAATTCCCTAGGGCTTTGTATGGCTTCGGCCCAGTCGCCGTCTTCCAGTAGGCCCACATCTGTCTCCCACGCTTCTCGTAAGGGGCCCAGCGGGTCTGCCAGATTGTTCATGAGCTTACGATATATAAGCGATACTGCCTTACCCACCATCGGGTCCATCAGCACTCTATCCTCCAACGGCGAGTAGTCTGGCAACTGCACTCCTCCCATTACATGATATTTCAGAGCATGTCATAGCTGTAGGTAGCCGAGCCTCTCCCCCTCCGATAATTTATACTCTGACTGGAGCTTCTCAAACGTACACATCTCACCATTTCGCCAGACATCACCAAGCTTTTCAATCCCAATGAGGTTCCATCTACGGAATCCCTCCAAACGTCTAAACCTCTGCAAATTGATCACAGTCCCACAACGGGGACTGTCCGGTCAGCCGTGCCTCCCACCCCAATAACTTTGTTTGGACAACCGTCCCGGTGTGTGCCGGCAGATGTAAAAGATGCCCCCCTCTATACAGTACCGCTGGATATCCCCGAGCTCCAAATGCGTGATGGTCCATCCTATACGCAGGCTCATCACTTGCTGCAAAAACCCAGACATTCACGTTCACTAGCTGGGCCGCCAGGTAGCAACATCTGATATTCGGTACCACCAGTCCCCTTTCATAGACTCCACTTTGCAGCTTTCGAAGAACTATTCGAGGGCTCCCCCCGCCCACAACAGGGCCCATAATTCTGCGTCTATGGTCTGAAACACAGCAGTCGGGATCTGATATGTATTATTCTGGAGTATGCACAATAACCTCGGGAGGGCCATCATTTTAAACAAGACCGCCCGTCCCATAAGAGAGACCAATAGCCTCCGCCAGTGCGTCACATCTCTACGTAGTCTTTCTATCTGTGGCTTTAAATTCAGATAAAAAAACATCTCTGCCGACTTAGTGACGCATATTCCCAAGTATTTGAACTCCTCCTGCAGCTGCAAGGCCACACACGCCGACGTAAGCTGCAGTCTCTGTCCCGTTAAGGAAAAGACCAACGATTTATCCCAATTTATTTGGTATCCAGAGTATTGTCCAAACGTTCTAAAAATATGGAGAAATCTACGAATAGTGTGGCATGGTCTATATGCATACAGCAGGACATCATCCGCATACAGGGAGATACGTTCCTCCCAGACCCCCCCGACATCAATTGCCTGTACCAGAGGATCCCTGTGCACCCATGCCACCAGAGGCTCCAAGGCCATCGCAAATAGCATCGGGGATAGTGGGCATCCCTGATGCGTGCCCCAGTGTAGCACAAATGGCCTAGATATTGCCCCATTTACTCGAACTCTACCCCTCGGGTCTGAATATAGCAGTCGGACCCATGGGCACAAAACCCCTGTCCGAACCCCATCTTGGACAGGACCATAAAAAGGTACCTCCACTTAATACTATCAAATGCCATGCGGGCATCCAATGATTTCACCTCTGCTTCTTCAGTCGGGCGCACCAGCACCTCCTGCATTACTCCATATAGACGTCCGAGATTCAGCCTTGTACTTCGCAGAGGCATAAACCCAGATTGGTCAGGGTGAATTATCGTGGAAATTATAGGCATGAGCCTATTAGCCAACACCTTAGCCTCAAAATTCAGCAGAGAGATGGGTCTATATGACTCACATTTTGCCTGTGCTTTACCCGGTTTAGGGAATCACAACTATGGAGGCTAGTCTAAGATCTTCCGGTAGTCATCCCACCTCTCGTGCTTCACAAAACATATCTAACATAGGCTGTGCCACTGTATCTGAGACATATTTAAGCATTTTGGCAGGCAAGCCATTCGGGCCCGCTGCCTTCCCAGACTGCAGTTCCCTTATAACACTGGCCACCCGCTCCACTGACAGGTCCTGATCAATTGCCTCGCTATCCTCCACAGATAGTGTCAGCATTTCTATATCCTGAAGGAATGTAGTACATTCCGCTTCTGACGCGGCTTAAGCCGACTGGTATATCCTTTCATAGTATTGTGCAAACACCTCCGCTATTTCGGGGCTCTCCTTGTGGCATGTGCAATCTGTCTCCCTGATTTCAGCCACCCAATTACTTCCTTGATCTCTCTTTTCCAACCAGGCAATTAGCTTGTTAGCCTTATCACCAACATCATATAACGTCCTTTGTGTTGCCACTGCATGAGATCTGGCGGCATCTTCCTCTAAGTCCCTCAGTTCCTTTTGCTTGATCCCCAACTTATGTCTAAGTACCGGTTCAGACCCCCCCAACTGTACCACCCGCTACTCGAGTGCTAGTATCTCCTGCTCTAGTGCGACACACCGCGCTCTTCGTTCTTTCTTCCTTCCCCTCATTTCCGCCTGAGCATAGCCTCTCACGACCACTTTGTACGCCTCCCACAACACAAACTGCGAGGCCACCGAGCCCGTGTTTTGGGCAAAATACTGCTCCAAGCATTCTCAAAACTTAGCCTGGAAGTCCCGATCTCTAAATAACCATGGGTCCACTCGTGGCGGCAGAACTTGGTCCCTACTTGGGCCCCCCAGGGTGACCTCCACCGGGGAGTGGCCGGATATACCCCTAGCCCTATGCTGTGCTTCCCTAAACTGCCCCACATACACACACTGCGTAAATAATTTTCCAGTCTGGATCCGCTGCCATGCGCAGCCAATATACGAGTGTACTGCCTTATGAACGGATTCTGCTCTCTCCACACATCCACAAGGCCCAAAGCTTCCACAAATACCCGCAACGGTTCAGAGCCCCCGGCCTGTGCAGGCAGTCTGACCCTGTCCAGCTCTTGACACATAACCTCATTCATATCACCCCCCAGCATAAGGATCCCGGATGGAAGGTCCTGCATTAATTTACTCAACAGTGGCAGTGTTTCCGCATGCAGCCTGGGTGACACATATACGGAGCACACGTTATTATTATTATTATTAGCTTTTATAGAGCGCATAGCTACCCAAAGGCATCCCAGCGCTAGTGTCTAGACAGAGTTACGGCAAGGTTTATGCAACTGATTGTTGGAATAGCCAGGTCTTGAGAAGTTTCCGGAAGGGAAGATGATGAGATTCAACCCAAATGAAAAGGGGCATTGTGTTCCAGAGTCTGGCCACATTGTAGGCGAATGATCTGCCTCCGCTTCTTGTCCTTTTTATTTTTGGAGTAACTGCCAGATGAAGATTGGTAGAGGGGAGGCATTTTCGAGGGAAGTAAGGGGTAATAAGAGGTGTATTGATAGCTGGGCATCTGCCCCTGTACGTCCTATGGGCTATGCACAGAGACCTTAAATTTGACTCTGTCGGAGACAGGTAGGCAGTGTAACGTTCTCAAGGCCGGTTTGGCTGATTTGTTTTTAGGTACCCCCAGCAGTAATCTGGCCGCACAGTTCTGGGCAACTTGGAGTTTCCTTAGCGTTGCAGCGGGTGCTCCAAGGTATAAAGAGTTTCCATAGTCCAAGTGTGAGAGGACCAGGGACTGTATCAGGGTCCTCCTGGCACTCATTGGAAGGAGGGGGAGGATCTTGCGCAGTAGTCTAATAGCGCCGAAGCATGCTCCTGTTACTCTTACTGCTTGGTCATCGAATTTAAGAGAACTGTCCTGCCAAATGCCTAGGCTTTTTATCTTGGTCTTTGGGGAGGGGCAGATCCCAAGCAAGTAGGCCAGACCTGTTTGAGGTCCAGGCCGGAGGTGTTACCCAGAGCATTAGCTCTGTCTTTCCCCCGTTCAACTTAAGGCAGGAGTGTTCCATCCACGAAGCCACTTCTTCCAGGCAGGTTTCCAAGTCAGAGGGGTGGTTGCATGGGCCATTGAGGGAGGTTACCAACTGGGTGTCATCTGCATAGGTGACAATTTTTATCCCGTAAGGCAAGATGATATCAGCCAGCGGCTGCATATACACTCTGAATAATGTGGGACTCAGGGAGGATCCCTGGGGGACTCCGCAACTGATCGCCAGAACTTTAGATGTAGATTCCCCTGAAAAGACCTGAAAGGTCCTGTTCTCTGAGTAGGATTGGATCCATTTAAGTGCCTCACCTGAGACACCTCTCCTCCTGAGTCTCTCCACTAGGATGTTAAAGTTCACGTTGTCGAAAGCTGAACTCAAATCTAGGAGAATGTTGGCCACTGCTCCCCCTTGATCGAGGATCAGTTTAGATTCCTCTACCAAGGCAAGCAGGGCAGTTTCCATGCCATGTAAAAGCCGGAAGCCTGTTTGTGTGGGATGTAAGAGGTCGTTTGTTTCCAAAAATTCTGAGATGGTTAAATTAACATGCTTTTCTAGGGCCTTGATGATCACTGGGAGCAGGGATATTGGGCGATAGTTACCCAAATCGTCCGGGTCCAGGTTTTTTTTTTTAATAAAGCCTTCGCCATGGCATGCTTCCAACTTCTGGGACTGAACCAATAGCCATAGATTGATTCATTATTTCAAGCATGTGGGGAAGTATCACTTTTCCTGCTTTGTAGAGTACATGGGGTGGTGCTGGACCTAAGGGGGAGTCGGATTTTATTTGGAGGAAAATTTCTGAAAGCCTGGCTAGAGTGAGCAGGGGAAATAAATTGAGCACATGGTCTGGGATGGGCAAGAGCATGTCCTTAGAAGGATGTCACTAGGGCGCGGTGGTCTAGGAAAGACTGAGTAGATGTTTTTAATTTTTTCTAGAAAGAAGTACGCTAGTTCATCACATTGCTCAGAAGAGACAATAGGATAGGCTTCTAATCTTGGGAGTTCTAAAAGGTCTTTCGCGACGCAGAAGATCTCTCTGGGGGTGTTAGCTGCTAAATTAATCCGTTCTTCATAGTACGCTGCCTGGGTGATTTTTATTTTGCTTTGGTAGCGTTCTATGGCTTCTCTCTATTTCTGCTTGCTAGTGACATTATAGTTTTTCCTCCACTTTCTCTCCAGTCTTTTACAGTCCTGTTTATATGTGTGAAGGTTTGAGGAATACCAGGGCGAGAGTTTCTCTCTCATTTTATTGCGAGATTTAAGTGGGACGACCATATTGAGTGAAGTCTTAATCCAGGTGTAAAAATTATCTGCAGCTACAGTGAGGTCGGGGTTGAGTTCCGGCTCTAGACTTTCTAGGGCTGTGGTCCAAGCTTCTACTGCTAATTTGGCCCAAGGCCTGACTCTCTTGGTGGTGCATTTAATATCTGGAGGGGGGGTGGAGAGTTAACATAAATGGGAATCAGGAAGTGATCGGTCCAAGGCAGAGGGATGGGGTCACCTACAGATAGTTCATTATTATTGGTGAAAACTGGATCCAGCGTGTGGCCCAGTTTATGGGTGGGGCATGAGACCTTTTGCAGAAGTTGGACTGCTAATAGGTCTTTAGTCAGTTCTGATGGTCAACCATGTCAGCGTTATCAAAATGGAGGTTGACATTCCCCAAGAACGTAATATTTGGGGTGGTGCCAACAAGTGAGGCTGCTACATCAGGTAGGGATTGGAGGAATAGCCCACGTCCACTCGGAGGGCGATAAATGAGCACTCCGGGAAAGGACTGTACCGCAGATAGTGCGATAGTGAAAAAGAGACTTTCACAATCCGCAACAATGTTGGGTTCCACCCGACATTTAAAACACTTTTTAAATATTATTGCCAAGCCTCCCCCTTTCTTTCCCTCCCGGTCTTTTTGTTGAATGTTGTAGCCTACCGGGAGAGTCTGCACCAAATCTGGCTCAGACTCCTTATGAAGCCAGGTTTCCGTTACAAACAGTATATCTGGGGTTTCATCTTCAAGGAGTGATTTCAGCTAAATGGAGTGTTTAGGTAAGGACCGACAGTTTGAAAGGAACATTTTTAGAGTGTTGGGGTGTTTGGTCTCCGGGGCACTCTGTATACAAGGGCGAAGCCTAAAGGTGCAGTTAGAGCATTGAGGCTCCTCACTGAGGGGAGTCATAGAGCGGCAGCATGTGCTGTGACATGTGTTCCTTAGTTTGAACATTAGACTGGTGGAATAAGTTATTTTGCCTGAGTGTTGCAGGGCAGTGGTTCTGGCCCCTGGACCCATTCGGGCGCAGATGGGCTTGCCTTAATTCAATATACGCCCTTCCCAGCTACCAGTCAGTGCTACATATCTGCCTTGGGTATCGTGCCATATACGACCGGGTATGAAGGGCACTGATTTCTTCACCAATATGGCCAATCCTCTTGAACCTGAGGTAAACCCCGCAAATGCCAGGAGCATGTAGCCAAATCTATTGAGAGCCAGGTAAGAATTGCCCTTTAAATGCGTCTCTTGTAACAGAACCAGGTCTGGCGAGTGTCTGTGTAAATATTTTAGCACCATAGTCCTCTTAAGTCTATCATTCAGCCCGTTCACATTCCATGCCATGGCCCTCAGGCTCGACCTGTTCTGCTTAGCCATATCCTGTGCGAGGGTACTGCTTCCCATCCCCTCTCACCATCCCACTCCCAACCACCCAGAGATTACATCCTCTATCATATTGTAACTCTCGCGCCAATGTGTCTCGTAAACATAGCATCACTACTTTGTATTGAAACACCCCACACACCCGCAACTCAACCCCCTCTTCCACCACCTTCCCCCCTCCCTGCGTGCCTGCTGACAGTCTTTGAACTACCCGCCTCCCCAACTTAGCAGAGTGCCTGTCGTCCCCCCGAAATAACAACGTGGGGTCAGTAGCCAATGCGTCCCTTACCCAGAATCCCCACCCGAGCCCTTTATTTTACCATATTACCAAATAGGCCCTGCATCAGCTCCGGCTCATGTCACTCGCCAGTCCGGCCAACACTCAGTTCCCATTACTAGTCTGGCTTTAACCATTTAAATGAGACTCCTGCCAGTCCCACCCATCCAAAACAGATTCCGCCAGACTCTGCCTGAGTCTGGTAATAATCTGGCACGCATTCCAATCATACACTATCATCTTACTCTCTGACAGTTTTCACTCCTCCCTTTCTGATCCCATAATCGGTTATTCGGTGTCCTTCCATGACTCCTTGGAGTGTTCAGCACGGGTCCCTCTCTGGCCAAGTTGTTTGTCCTTGCCTGAGTTCCCAACCTGCCGCCAGCCATAGAGCCAGTCCCATGCCTCCTCCGGCGAAGAAAGAAAGTATGATTTCCCATCCCTTTCAACTCTCAGCTTCGCCGGAAATAACATAGCATACTTGATGCCTTTGTCTCTAAGAGCTTTCTTAACCTCCAAGAAGCTGCGACGCTGCTGTTGCACTTTCAGTGTAAAGTCAGGGAAGAAGGTTACCATGCTATTTTCCAACTTCGTAGGTGCAGCAATACGTGCTGTCTGCAAAATAGCATCCCTGTCCCAAAAATTAAAGACTCTCGCTATAATAGCCCTTGCGGGAGCTCCGGGTCTTGGCCTCCTTCCGGGACGCGGTGGGCTCTTTCAATTGAGAAGTACAGTGACAGTCCCTTTGGCTGCAGATGCTTAGTGATAAGTTCTTCCACAAAGAGGTCCGGCGCCAGCCCCTCCGCGCGCTCTGGAACCCCAAGAATGCGGATGTTGTTCCGCCTAGTCCTCCCTTCATAGTCTTCAAGTTGAGCCTCCATCCTGTCTTGCTTGGTTTGGAGCAACTGCACTTGCTTCTTGAGGCTGGTAGTATCAGTCCCCAACTCTTTAGTGGCATCCTCAACCTCTTTTACTCTAGTGTCCATGTTTCAAAGATCCGCGCGTACCAGCGAGATTTCTATATTGACTGTATCTAGTCGCGGTTCCAGGGACGTGCGGACCGTGTTAATGGCAGTCATAATATCTTGCGGCGTATGTTCTGTCAATCCTGCTGAATTAGAGGCCTGTACATGCGCATTCGCGTTAGCAGCGTCAGATTCTTCTCCCCCCTTGTTCCATGCATACTTGTCCAGTTTTGTTTGTAGGAACGCCTTGCCACCCTTACCCTGGCCATTGTAGCTCCAGCGTCCGGTACACCCTGTGCCCAGTTCCGGATGGCCGTCCCCACTGCCAATCGTATGTTGGACGCTCCCTGCATGACTGAACAAGTCTTCAGCAACATATCCTCCCTCGGCAGCAATGGGTAGTCTCTTTGTGCCCAGCAAGCCATGCAGACAAGCCCTCCACAGTGCTCCCCCAACCTCTATTCCTGCCCACCTCACATCCGTGCTCGCATATTTCCCAATACACGCACGAAAAGTAGTAAATGGTGTCTTGCTGGGACCCAAATATTCGTGGCCCAGGAGCAGTCTGCAGACTCACATGCACCTCGCTCCTCGCGGTGCAATCACCAAAGTAATCGGTTCCTCTCTACAGTAGCAGCTTTTGGCCATGCCGGCACCGCTGCCACCAGCCCTGCAACGCCGGGCCCACTACACAGTCACCTCGTGGACACTCTCCCTCCGGCTGCCGATACCATGCTGGGGTGTCTCTTCCGCCACTCTCCCACTTACGGTCACTATTTAGGTGCCCCAGCTCTCGTTATGGACAGACGCTTCACCTTCTCACTGTCCTGGTCTACGATCACACACACCCAGCGATTGACTTCTGGGCCCAGCTAGGCCTGCGCACGCTCTGAGTCTTCCTCTCAACGAGGCCGTATGCCGCATCCATTCCTGCTGCCCCACTCGTCTCTCAGCCCCTGAACTCCCCCGTTCACTCCGTCTGTGCCGGCTGGGGGTGTAGGAAGGGGGGAGTCCCAGTCTCACCCGTTTGGCACGGCCTCAGCGGTATTCCGCCCGTAGTCACCTCCGTCCTGCTCTACCGCGTCGCTGCCCTTCTCGATCTTCTTGGCGTGCAGGCGCTGGCGGTCTCCTCCCTCCTCAGTCCCCATTCCAGGGCCACCACACCAGCTCCGTCAGATCTCTGATTGCCTCGCCCTGAGAGCCAGTGTTTCCCAGAGCCGGGCGGCTCACCCGCTGTGACGACCAGGGAAGTCCCTCCACAGCCGCGCTATTCCATCAGTCCATTCAGGCCGCCGCGCCCGCCACCGCCGCCATGTGGGATGTCTTCACTGGTCTCTCACCTCTGGATTCCAAGCAGATTCCATGCGCATTGTCAGTCGTTTCATGCTGATCGCCGAGCCCGCGATGTCAGGGGCACACTTAAGTACGATGTTCTAATTTTTCTGCTAAGATTTATGCCGGATTCTTCATGACAACGGGCTCGGGCTCCAGAGCCGTGTTCCTACACGACTGCTTCCATCGACAGTTGGCCACGCCACCCCCATTTCTACATTTATTTGATTAAGCTATAACTAATACATTGACTGTATTGTCCAGATCCAGCTAATGCAGCAGCACATACCTGAGTCATGTTGGTTATTTACCCATTCTTTGTAATGTCACAGAACTCAAACTAATATACTCCCTCATCTGAGCCACTCACTGGACCCTGGTCTTGGGCACAGTGAGTCGAAGGTTTATGCACTGGGGCATAAGTCACTCTTAAGGCCATGCAGCGTGTTTTCTAATTAATTTAGGGGTGATTTTCTGTCAATGGAAATATGACTGTGCCATTAAAGTGTGATTTTCTTTTTGAAGAAAAAAAAGCAATAGCCCCATTTACCATGGTGTGAGGGTCAACAAAATGTTTTTATTTTCACTTATCGCCACATTGCCACTTTTTGGATGGCGATGTATGAAAGGTAAAACTGGGCATTTGTCCACCTACTGTAAATGGAGCAGGAAGACAAATGGCCAAATCTCTGATGGCCCTTACGCCAGCAGTTATCAGAGGAGTATTTCAGCCACAGAGACAGAGTAGTCTCCTTTGCTGAGATACTTAAGTTCTGCCCAACTCGAAATGAGTTCAGTTTAGCTGAGAGGGTACTCCATACCCGTTGCGACAGAGTACCCTCTCTGCTGAACCCAAAATCAGGCCCTTAATCTTTTTTACTTCACTCTCTGAAATCCATCTCATGCGTCCTTTCATCAAATCATATATAGTTTACTATTCTGTGTCAGATAATATTTTCTAGTGGTGAGGCCATGTCTTTACAATGCCCTTCAGAAGGTGTTCACCCGAAATATCGACTTAGGGATCTCGATGGCACCAAATGTTGCACACACAATATTGAAGGACAAAATATTGAAAGGTAAGTAAGTATAGATTTTCTATAGGTAACTCCACATATATGTACCTTAATGATATATATATCTTCAAGGTCTATAGATGTGAAGTTAGGAATAGTTAATCTATACCTCCTCTATCACACAGAATGGATGAGAGGCAACACAATCACAATTAGCTCTATTCAGTAAAAAGTACAATTTCAAACAAGTTTGTCCATAACTTCGAGTTTTGGTAGGATATTCTTTTATTCTCTTGGTAATTCCGATATCCTCCTTTGATCTTTTCAAACATACAGATGCAACCAACGCGTTTCGCCCCTAAACAAGGGCTTTTTCAGTGCACTATAGGTAAAATGTAGCAATCATTCAACGCGAAGGTGGCCAAAGTCTTTCCACGACTCCAAGTTCCTCATCACCTTCAATATACAGTCCTTCAATAACTGTAGTTATACACTTGAGAAAAGTCGATTCCTGATTATATACAGCAAAACCATGTGTCCTTTTAGGCAAAGTAGTTTGTGTGCATATGGACAATCGTGGTACCGACGGCAAGAGTACAGTATATACCTCCTCTATAACCACTTACCTTATGTTGTCCCTCAATATTCTGTCCAGGATATTAGTGTATCTCGATATTCGTAGCCTCTATATTCCGTAGTACAATTCCTTCAGAACAAGCTGCAAAATAATCTTGGGGCATATTAGCAACGTGATTATTGCCGCTTTAGCGGGACTTTTTCCCGCTAAAGCGGCGATAATTCAATCACCCTATTAGCAAGCTGTCGCTAACTGCTGTTAGCGACAGCTTTTAGGCGATAGCGACCGGGTTGGGTGCCGCTTTGCATGCCAGCGATATTTATCGCTAATGGCATGCAAAGTAGGCGTTCCCAACCTAAAAGCGACTGGAAACAGTCGCTAAGGTCGCTATCGCCTATTAGCGAGGCAGGGGAGGTGTTAACGCCTGGTCCAAACCTGACTTAGCCATGTAATCCAATGGGAGGTGGATTACATGGCTAAATCCCCCTCGCCCTATTACCAAGCTAACACTGGTCACAGTGCGAATATCGCTTGTTTTCAAGCGATATTCACACTGTTCTCCAGGGTTTCTATCGCTTTGGAGATAAGCGTTGCTGATAGAACGCTATCTCCGCGATAGAAACCTGCGATAGCCGGCGATAATTATCCTAGCGCTAACTGCGCTTAGCGATAATTATCGCCGGTTATTGCTAATAGGCCCCCTTATTTTCAGAAGAGCAACATAAATCTAGTCTTCCAGGGTCTAGGAGAGGAACCAAGGGGCATATTATCAAGGGGCCGCGATAAAATTATCGCCGCTTTAGCGTCCGTTTTCGGGCGAAAAGCGGCGATAATTGTATCGCAATATCATCAAGGACACGCTAGCGCGTGTTTCCTTGACTTAGCGCCCGGTCCAGCACGCCTAACTTCGCATCTCTAATGAGATGCAAAGTGGGCGTCACTGGGCGTACCCCTGACAGACTACCTTGTTAAATATCGCAAAATGTACATTGCGATATTAACAAGGAGTCCCACGCATTTTTGCAGACGTTAGTTTTTGGCAAAAACCGCGGTTTTCGCCAAAAACTAACGTCTGCAAAAATGCAGACTTACCTATACCTATCATCGAGGTGGATTATGCTGATACGACCACAGGGTCATATCAGCAAGGTTATCGCCGTTTTCCATGGAACATCGCTGGAAAACCAGCGATGTTCCATGGAAAACACCGCTATCGCTGGGAAATTATCGCCATTGCGCTATGCGTTGTTAATACAGCAATAGCATGGCAATAATTGCCAGCGATAGCCGGCGATAAAATAAATCTCGCTAATAGCAGCCAGCGATAATTATCGCTGCCGCTTGATAATATGCCCCATTGTGCTTCACAGGAGAGCACTGTGGAGGGAAATTCCAACAGAGATGCAAGTGCTCAAAGTCTTTGTCAATGGGCTCGTGACAAGGGAAATATAATGTGAGGATAACAATGAAATTGCAGCTTTGTACATTGCAAATAAACTCAATAATGTCTAATAATGGATATTTACATTACCTGGGGGTGCTGAATCCACGACAAGCAGCAGTGTGCAGACAAACGCAGTTGCAAGCGCAGCTTTCATTCTGCGGATAGAAAAAGAAATGTTTAGCAATTTCGATTTCATTGAAATTGGAGAGGAAGAAGAGGGCCACTGTGACCATGGAAGAGGCTACTGAAACAGAGGACCTGGCGAGATCGGAAGACAAGAGACCCATTTGATTATCCCACCATTTACTATGACAACCTCAGATAACTGAAACATGCTTTCCCCTTTATTTGTTTTCAACTTTTAGGCCCTGCAGGAGTCAGCAGGATTTGCAGAGTTTGAGGAGCAACATGTTTCAATATAATACAGTTATAAGAAACAAAAACAATTTACATTTATTGTAAACAGAATGCGGCAGAGTTTCACCTGTAAATCACCATTGGTGGAGGGTAGGAGTCCCCCATATGTTTGTAAAGAAACTAAAGGCGCTTGTATGTTAACTATGTATCTCAATGCTTTGTCAGCAAGTAGTCCTTGAAGGATGTTTTTAGAAGGTTCATGAGGGGTGCACTTCGTGCTGAGTTATGCGCTTCACATCAGACAAACTTCTCGCTTCTGACAATTCGAGGACCCCCTACAATGCTTCATTTCTGGTCTAAGTAGGTGAGGTTTTAGCTTCAGGTCTCTCTATGTAATACTCATTAAGTTATATATACTGCGTGCTTCAAGGAGGAGCCATTTTAGAGAAGAAACAACAAACTTGATATGGTCTCCTTTATTGGTCTGGAGTTAGCCAAGACCTTTTGATTTTACTACAAATATGGCCACTGGCTAACATCATTGTGAGTGACAAGCACTCTGCTCTTTCACATGGAGCACATCCACCCTCAAAGTAGTACCCTTCAGTACCAGGGACTCCCATGACAATATATACTTTTGTAGACCAAAAATTATTTTTGCTTTTAGCCCAAAAAAATGAATAGTGGTGAGTGGCCAGCAGCTCCCCACAACAATAATTTTGGACGAAAACCCCGACAAAACAAAAAGCAAATTGACAAAGTCAAAAGGATGCCAGACTCATAGGCTTTTGCAATGCTTGTCTCTGTTTAAAATGAGGCGTGCTGCAGAGTGTATGCAAACTCCAGGGAGTAAAAAACGTTTTTGGAAGGCTAGTAAGGAGGAGACATCTACAGTCAACATGGGAGTTCACCAGGGTTTGCAACACCATGTCAAGATCTTTTTTGCCATGGCTGTTTTAATGTGACTTCATTGTCTGAATTGATATCCTGCACTCCTGGCCTTAAGTCATGTTAGAGATTTTCTATGGCAAAGTTATGTAGTGGTGACAGTGTTGGGTGTGGGACAGGTCATTGGATCTGGTGTGAGCCAAGAACTTTTTATTTTAAGAAAAATATATCAACTTTAACATACTTATTTAGAAGGCCTTTTCAGGCAAACCTCTTCATCCATTGTTCAGTTGCACGGTCAATTATATGTTTCTTCTGCCCACCATAGGGCACAGCAAGTGTCTGTGGTTGAGCCCATTTCTGGTATTGGTGTTACATTTTCCATTATTGGTGTTCTTACAGAAAATTATTACACCACTCCCAGAGAAGGGCCTTTTCAATCAGAGCAAAAGATTATTACTTTTTCGGATACAACTGACTCAGAGGGAGAAGGCTCCACAAATCAATTTGATTTGTATGGCAATAGAAGGGATCAATACAATAGTTCCACCCCAAAAATCGCTGTTTAGGGAACAGAAGGGAGGACTATAGCCCCAGATTTCGAAACCAACCCAGGAGGCACCTCCAGGACCCAGATTTGCCTCGGAAGTGTCTGCAAACTAGGAGCCAACAATATTGGAGAAACTGAACACCATACCTGTCTTCAATCTATTTCTGTAGAAAATATTGATTCTGTGGCAGAGGATCTTTTGACAAAGGGATTATCCTTTGTCCCATCTACCTCCATTTATAGATTTGAATTGATGAAAGATTTGCATGCCTTCTTTCAAAGGAATAGACCCAAAAAAAATGTTATGACCCATGAAACCATGACTGAAGAGAACAAGTCCGGCCTGAAACCATCTTCTAGCTTTATTCCAAGTTTAGATCAGTTAGGACCAGAAGTGGAAATCTTTGAAAAGGCAGTTATTTCTAAAATTTTGCAAGTAACTAGATATGTTCCCAAACCCCGCCTAATATGTCACAACAGGAAGATCTAGCCCTTAATACATTGAAGGACAATAGTAATATTACTATCACACCATGTGGCAAAGGCAGGGGTATTGTTATCTTCAACACACAGGAATATAAAACCAAAATGAAAGAAATGTTGAGGATACCTGAACACTACAGAAAGATCAGAGGAGATCCTGAAATGAGGCTAAATGAAAATACACGCTATTGTGGACAGGGCAGTATTTGTAAAAAGGAGGCAGAATTCCTTACACCAACCAATACTCACATACCGGTCATCTTTGGGGTTCCTAAAACACATAAAGACACAATTAACCCACCTTTGCGCCCCATTGTATCCACCATGGGAGCAGCCACAGAACTCTTGTCTAAATAAATTGATGTGTCTCTTAAACCTTTGGTAAATAAACTTCCATCCTATGTCAAAGATACAGGTCATCTTATTTCTAAGATAGAAGGCTTACCCTTTAATGCTCAGAAGGATTGCTGGTAACCAATGGACATAGAGGCGCTATAAACGAATGTGCCTCAAACCCAGGCCCTTAAGGTTATTCGGGAGACTCTGCACAGGGAGGACAACAGTTCCAACCATGGCATCATCCTGCAATGTTTAGAGATAGTCCTTGAAGAAAACGTTTTTGAATTTCATGGCGAGGTTTACCAGCAAGCTAAGGGAGTGAGTATGGAAGCAGCATGTGCCCCTAGTATAGCGAATATATACATGGGTAGCTTTGAGACCAAGTATATCTGTAATGAAATTGCCCCATATTATGAGAACATATTCAACTGGTCCAGTTTCATTGACAACATCTTTTTCACATGGTGCGGAAACGAGGATGATCTAAACAAATTTTGTCAATGGATCAACCTATGTGATATCAATCTGAAATTTACTGCAAAAACTAGCCCAGAGAAGGTGGAATTCCTGGACATATGGATAGATTATTGTAATCAACAAGTTCAAGTTTCATTATATACTAAAGCTACGACCAGTAATACACTCCTTCACTTCAGTAGCTTCCATCCTCGCTGCCAAAAACAGGGAATTCCCTTCAGTCAAGTTTTACGACTATGGAGAAATTGCACTAATATTGAGGAATATTTGAGGCATGCCAAAGTTTTGAAATCCAAACTTTTAGATGGAGGCTAACCCAAAAACCTTATTCAAGAAAGAGCCAGATATTTCAACAGAGACAGCATGTTTGAGACCAAAAATAAACAGATAGAAGACAAGTTAGTCTGTGTCACATCACACTCTAATCTTGATCAGACGATCAGATAAGCGGTTAACTTTCAATGGCACCTCTTGAACATTAACAATGAAGAGGTCAAACTTGCCTGACCAACTTTTGCATTCAAGATAAATAAAAACCCGCATAATGTTTTGGTGAATGCCAAATTGAGAGAGAGAGAGAACTCTTTTGCCAAAAGTCGATTACTGAGACCCATCCAGTCAAGGGAAATCCCAAATGTGACATGTGCCACGCCTGTGCTAATGCTTTAGTATTGGACTCTGTAATGATTGGAGAAAAAACTATTAGATTGAGAGACATGACCAACTGTAGGATCTCAAACATGTATATCTCTTCCTATGCCCATGTGGACTTGGATATGTTGGAGAAACTGGACGAGAGTGCAGAACCAGAAAAGGAGAACACATATCTAATATCCGCAATCGCAGGGTTTCTGCACCCCTTGTCCAACATTGGTCAGAAACGAATCACTCGGAGAAGGATATCCGATGGACGATCATTGAAAAAAGTGTACCATATAGAGGAAGGGATGACACTGCTCTTCGTAAGAAGAGAGAAGTGTTTTGGGTTTTTCTATTTGACTTAGAAAAGAGGCCTTGATGAAACTACACCCTGGGAGAAAGCTATCTAATATAACCCCTCAAAACACAATGGTTGCATGTTTGTCCATTGCACGATGCCCTGTTGCTTTGTTTTTTGAGCCCTAACCAGCATATTTATTATATGGCTCTTTAATTCTTCTCGGTAACTATCTGTATATAGAGTAAAAATATGTTTTTATTCTACTTAGTCTCCTGGAGTACGCACTGCTCTTGTACAACATATTTTCTTTATTTACTTTGAGTATACACAGTTTTAGAGAGGAGAGTACTTTTAATCTTTTATATTGATAGGTTTTTATAGCACAAATCTGTGTTGCAGTGGCTATATATATATATGCATGTCATTATTAATGT
>CAWUFW010022598.1:0-91911 GCA_963921515.1 Calotriton arnoldi
TAGCCTCTTTCTGCACCTCTCTTACCTCTTTTTTCACCTCTGTTGCCTCTTTCTGCAGTTATCTTGTATTTTTCTGCACATCTGTTGCTTCTTTCTGCCCTTCATTTGCTTTTTTCTGCACCTCTCTTGCTTCTTTCTGCAACCCTCTTGCCTCTTTCAGTACTTCCCTTACCTTTTTCTTCACTTCTCTTGCTTCTTTTCGCACCTCTCTTGCCTCTTTCTGCATATTTTGTCTCCTTTCTGCACATGTATTGCTTCTTGCTGCACTTCTCTTGTCTCTTTCTGCACTTCTCTTGACTCTTTCTGCACCTCTCACCTCTTTCTGTACTTCTCTTGCTTCTTTCTGTACCTCTATTGCATCTTTCTGCACCACTCTTGCCTCTTTCTGCCTGCACCTCTCTTCCCTCTTTCTGCACCTCTCTAGCCTCTTTCTGTACCTCTCTTCCCTCTTTTTGCACTTCTCTTGCCTCTTTCCGCATTTCCCTTGCCTCTTTCCGCACCTCTTTTGCTTCTTTCTGCACTACTCTTGCTTCTTTCTGCACCTCTCTTGTAAATGTCTGCACCCCTCTTGCCTCTTTCTGCACCCCTGTTCCCTCTTTCTGCACCTCTTTTACCTGTTTCTGTAACTCTCTTGCCTCTTTTTGCACTTCTCTTGCCTCTTTCCGCATTTCCCTTGCCTCTTTCTGCACCTCTTTTGCTTCTTTCTGCACTACTCTTGCTTCTTTCTGCACCTCTCTTTGTAAATGTCTGCACCCTCTTGCCTCTTTCTGCACTCCTCTTCCCTCTTTCTGCACCTCTCTTGTCTCTATGTGCGCCTTTCTTGCCTCTTTTTGCACTTCTGTTGCCTCATTCTGCACCTCTGTTGCTTCTATCTGCGCCTTTCTTGCTTCTTTCTGCACCCCTTTTGCCTCTTTCTGCACTTCTCTTCCCTCTTTCTGCACTTCTCTTCCCTCTTTCTGCACTTCTCTTGTCTCTATGTGTGCCTTTCTTGCCTCTTTTTGCACTTCTGTTGCCTCATTCTGCACCTCTGTTGCTTCTTTCTGCACTTCTCTTGCCTCTTTTTGCATATCTGTTCCTTCTTTCTGCACTCTTCTTGCCTCTTTCTGCACCTCTGTTGCTTCTTTCAGCACTTATCTTGCTTCTTTCTGCACCCCTCTTCCTTTTTCTGTACCCCTATTCTCTAGCGCCTCTCTTGTCTCTTTCTGTTCCCGGTTCCCTCTTCCTGCACCTCTTTTGCCTCTTTCTGCACCTCTCTTGTCTATTTCTGCAGCTTCTCTTGCTTCCTTCTGCACCTCTGTTGCTTCTTTCTGCACCTCTCTTGCCTCTTTCTGTATCCCTCTTGCCTGTTTCTGCACGTCTCTTGCCTCTTTCTGCACCTCTCATGCCTCTTTTGACTTTTCTGTTGCTTCTTTCTGCACTTCTCTTGCCTCTTTCTGCATTTCTGTTCCTTCTTTCTGCACTCCTCTTGCCTGTTTCTGCACCTCTGTTGCTACATTTCTGCACATCTCTTGCTTCTTTCTGCACCCCTCTTGCCTCTTTCTGCACCACTCTTCCCTTTTTCTGCACCCCTGTTCACTCTTTCTGCACCTCTATTGCCTATTTCTGCAACATTCTTGCCTCTTTCTGCAGTTCTCTTGCCTCCTTCTGCACCTCTGTTGCCTCTTTCTTCACTTCTCTTGCCTCTTCCTGTACCCCTCTTGCCTCTTTCTGCACCCCTGTTGCTTTATTCTGCACTTCTCTTGCTTCTTTCTGTACCTCTTACTTCTTTCAGCACCTCTCTTGCCTCTTTCTGCACCTCTCTTCCCTCTTTCTGCACCTCTATTGCCTCTTTCTGCACTTCTTTTGCATCTTTCTGCACTTCTTTTGCCTCTTTCTGCACCTCTGTTGCTTCTATCTGCACCTCTCTTGCCTCTTTCTGCACTCGCTTTTGCCTCTTTCTGCACCTCTCTTGCCTCTTTCTGCACCTCTCTTGCCTCTCTCTGCACTTCTTTTGCCTATTTCTGCACTCTCGTTGCTTCTTTCTGACACTTCTCTTTGCCTCCTTTTGGCATTTCTGTTGCCTTCTTTCTGCACTTCTCTTGCCTCTTTCTGCACCTCTTGTTGCCTGTCTTACTGCACTTCTCTTGCCTCTTTCTGCACTCCTCTTGCCTCTTTCTGTACCTCTGTTGCTTCTTTCTGTACTTCTCTTGCTTCTTTCTGCACCTCTCTTGCTTCTTTCTGCACCCTGTCTTGTCTCTTTCTGCACCCTCTTCCCTCTTTCTGCACTCCTCTTCCCTCTTTCTGCACCTCTCTTGTCTCTATGTGCAACTTTCTTGCCTCTTTTTGCACTTCTGTTGCCTCATTCTGCACCTCTGTTGCTTCTATCTGCACCTTTCTTTGCTTCTTTCTGCACCCTTGTGCCTCTTTCTGCACCTCTACTTCCCTCTTTGTGCATCTCTCTTGCCTCTTTCTGCACCTCTCTTGCCTCTTTCTGCACCTTCACTTGCCTCTTTCATGCAGTTCTCTCTGTTACTTCTTTCTGCACCACTGTTGCTTCTTTCTGCACATCTCTTGCCTCTCTCTGCATTTCTGTTGCTTCTTTCTGTACTTGTCTTGCCTCTTTTTGCATATCTGTTCATTCTTTCTGCACTCTTCTTGCCTCTTTCTGCACCTCTGTTGCTTCTTTCAGCACTTATCTTGATTCTTTCGGCACCCCTCTTCCTTTTTCTGTACCCCTATTTCAGCGCCTCTCTTGTCTCTTTCTGTTCCCGGTTCCCTTTCCTGCACCTCTTTTGCCTCTTTCTGCACCTCTCTTGTCTATTTCTGGAGTTCTCTTGCTTCCTTCTGCACCTCTGTTGCTTCTTTCTGCACTTCTCTTGCCTCTTTCTGTATCCCTCTTGCCTGTTTCTGCACGTCTCTTGCCTCTTTCTGCACCTCTCATGCCTCTTTTGACTTTTCTGTTGCTTCTTTCTGCACTTCTCTTGCCTCTTTCTGCATTTCTGTTCCTTCTTTCTGCACCCCTCTTGCCTGTTTCTGCACCTCTGTTGCTACTTTCTGCACATCTCTTGCTTCTTTCTGTACCCCTCTTGCCTCTTTCTGCACCACTCTTCCCTTTTTCTGCACCCCTGTTCACTCTTTCTGCACCTCTATTGCCTATTTCTGCAACATTCTTGCCTCTTTGTGCAGTTCTCTTGCCTCCTTCTGCACCTCTGTTGCCTCTTTCTTCACTTCTCTTGCCTCTTCCTGTACCCCTCTTGCCTCTTTCTGCACCCCTGTTGCTTTATTCTGCACTTCTCTTGCTTCTTTCTGTACCTCTTACTTCTTTCAGCACCCCTCTTGCCTCTTTCTGCACCCCTCTTCCCTCTTTCTGCACCTCTATTGCCTCTTTCTGCACTTCTTTTGCATCTTTCTGCACTTCTTTTGCCTCTTTCTGCACCTTTGTTGCTACTTTCTGCACCCCTGTTGTCTCTTTCTGCACTCGTTTTCCCTCTTTCTGCACCTCTCTTGTCTCTTTGTGCGCCTCTCTTGCCTCTCTCGGCACTTCTTTTGCCTCTTTCTGCACCTCGTTGCTTCTTTCTGCACTTCCCTTGCCTCTTTTGGCATTTCTGTTCCTTCTTTCTGCACTTCTCTTGCCTCTTTCTGCACCTCTGTTGCTTCTTACAGCACTTCTCTTGCCTCTTTCTGTGCCCCTCTTGCCTATTTCTGCACCTCTGTTGCTTCTTTCTGTGCTTCTCTTGCCTCTTTCTGCACCTCTCTTGCTTCTTTATGCGCCCTTCTTGTCTCTTTCTGCACCCCTCTTCACTGTTTCTGCATCTCTCTCCCCTTTTTCTGCACTTCTCATGCTTGTTTCTGCAACTGTCTTGCCTTTTCCTGCAGTTCCCTTGCCTCCTTCTGCACCTCTGTTTCTTCTTTCAGCACTTCTCTTTCCTCTTTCTGCACCCCTTGTGTCTGTTTCTGCACCTCACTTGCGTCTTTTTGCATCTCTCGTGCCTCTTTCTGGACCTCTCTTGCCTTTTTCTGCACCTCACTTGCCTCTTTCATCAGTTCTCTTACTTCTTTCTGCACCACTGTTGCTTCTTTCAGCACTTCTCTTGCCTCTTTCTGCACTTCTCTTGCCTGTTTCTGCACCTCTTCTGTACCTCTGTTGCTTCTTTCTACATTTTTCTTGCCTCTTTCTGCATCTCTGTTCCTTCATTTTATTTTTCAATTCTCTTGCTTCTTTCTGCACCTTTCTTGCTTCTTCCGCACTTTTCTAGCCTCTTTCTGCACCTCTCTTACCTCTTTTTTCACCTCTGTTGCCTCTTTCTGCAGTTATCTTGTATTTTTCTGCACATCTGTTGCTTCTTTCTGCCCTTCATTTGCTTTTTTCTGCACCTCTCTTGCTTCTTTCTGCAACCCTCTTGCCTCTTTCAGTACTTCCCTTACCTTTTTCTGCACTTCTCTTGCTTCTTTTCGCACCTCTCTTGCCTCTTTCTGCATATTTCGTCTCCTTTCTGCACATGTATTGCTTCTTGCTGCACTTCTCTTGTCTCTTTCTGCACTTCTCTTGACTCTTTCTGCACCTCTCACCTCTTTCTGTACTTCTCTTGCTTCTTTCTGTACCTCTATTGCATCTTTCTGCACCACTCTTGCCTCTTTCTGCCTGCACCCCTCTTCCCTCTTTCTGCACCTCTCTAGCCTCTTTCTGTACCTCTCTTCCCTCTTTTTGCACTTCTCTTGCCTCTTTCCGCATTTCCCTTGCCTCTTTCCGCACCTCTTTTGCTTCTTTCTGCACTACTCTTGCTTCTTTCTGCACCTCTCTTGTAAATGTCTGCACCCCTCTTGCCTCTTTCTGCACCCCTGTTCCCTCTTTCTGCACCTGTTTTACCTGTTTCTGTAACTCTCTTGCCTCTTTTTGCACTTCTCTTGCCTCTTTCCGCATTTCCCTTGCCTCTTTCTGCACCTCTTTTGCTTCTTTCTGCACTACTCTTGCTTCTTTCTGCACCTCTCTTGTAAATGTCTGCACCCCTCTTGCCTCTTTCTGCACTCCTCTTCCCTCTTTCTGCACCTCTCTTGTCTCTATGTGCGCCTTTCTTGCCTCTTTTTGCACTTCTGTTGCCTCATTCTGCACCTCTGTTGCTTCTATCTGCACCTTTCTTGCTTCTTTCTGCACCCCTTTTGCCTCTTTCTGCACCCTACTTCCCGATTTGTGCACCTCTCTTGCCTCTTTCTGCACCTCTCTTCCCTCTTTCTGCACTTCTCTTCCCTCTTTCTGCACTTCTCTTGTCTCTATGTGTGCCTTTCTTGCCTCTTTTTGCACTTCTGTTGCCTCATTCTGCACCTCTGTTGCTTCTTTCTGCACATCTCTTGCCTCTCTCTGCATTTCTGTTGCTTCTTTCTGTACTTGTCTTGCCTCTTTTTGCATATCTGTTCATTCTTTCTGCACTCTTCTTGCCTCTTTCTGCACCTCTGTTGCTTCTTTCAGCACTTATCTTGCTTCTTTCGGCACCCCTCTTCCTTTTTCTGTACCCCTATTTCAGCGCCTCTCTTGTCTCTTTCTGTTCCCGGTTCCCTTTCCTGCACCTCTTTTGCCTCTTTCTGCACCTCTCTTGTCTATTTCTGCAGTTCTCTTGCTTCCTTCTGCACCTCTGTTGCTTCTTTCTGCACTTCTCTTGCCTCTTTCTGTATCCCTCTTGCCTGTTTCTGCACGTCTCTTGCCTCTTTCTGCACCTCTCATGCCTCGTTTGACTTTTCTGTTGCTTCTTTCTGCACTTCTCTTGCCTCTTTCTGCATTTCTGTTCCTTCTTTCTGCACCCCTCTTGCCTGTTTCTGCACCTCTGTTGCTACTTTCTGCACATCTCTTGCTTCTTTCTGTACCCCTCTTGCCTCTTTCTGCACCACTCTTCCCTTTTTCTGCACCCCTGTTCACTCTTTCTGCACCTCTATTGCCTATTTCTGCAACATTCTTGCCTCTTTGTGCAGTTCTCTTGCCTCCTTCTGCACCTCTGTTGCCTCTTTCTTCACTTCTCTTGCCTCTTCCTGTACCCCTCTTGCCTCTTTCTGCACCCCTGTTGCTTTATTCTGCACTTCTCTTGCTTCTTTCTGTACCTCTTACTTCTTTCAGCAACCCTCTTGCCTCTTTCTGCACCCCTCTTCCCTCTTTCTGCACCTCTATTGCCTCTTTCTGCACTTCTTTTGCATCTTTCTGCACTTCTTTTGCCTCTTTCTGCACCTTTGTTGCTACTTTCTGCACCCCTGTTGTCTCTTTCTGCACTCGTTTTCCCTCTTTCTGCACCTCTCTTGTCTCTTTGTGCGCCTCTCTAGCCTCTCTCGGCACTTCTTTTGCCTCTTTCTGCACCTCGTTGCTTCTTTCTGCACTTCCCTTGCCTCTTTTGGCATTTCTGTTCCTTCTTTCTGCACTTCTCTTGCCTCTTTCTGCACCTCTGTTGCTTCTTACAGCACTTCTCTTGCCTCTTTCTGCGCCCCTCTTGCCTATTTCTGCACCTCTGTTGCTTCTTTCTGTGCTTCTCTTGCCTCTTTCTGCACCTCTCTTGCTTCTTTATGCGCCCTTCTTGTCTCTTTCTGCACCCCTCTTCACTGTTTCTGCATCTCTCTCCCCTTTTTCTGCACTTCTCATGCTTGTTTCTGCAACTGTCTTGCCTTTTGCTGCAGTTCCCTTGCCTCCTTCTGCACCTCTGTTTCTTCTTTCAGCACTTCTCTTTCCTCTTTCTGCACCCCTTGTGTCTGTTTCTGCACCTCACTTGCGTCTTTTTGCATCTCTCGTGCCTCTTTCTGGACCTCTCTTGCCTTTTTCTGCACCTCACTTGCCTCTTTCATCAGTTCTCTTACTTCTTTCTGCACCACTGTTGCTTCTTTCAGCACTTCTCTTGCCTCTTTCTGCACTTCTCTTGCCTGTTTCTGCACCTCTTCTGCACCTCTGTTGCTTCTTTCTACATTTTTCTTGCCTCTTTCTGCATCTCTGTTCCTTCATTTTATTTTTCAATTCTCTTGCTTCTTTCTGCACCTTTCTTGCTTCTTCCGCACCCTTCTAGCCTCTTTCTGCACCTCTCTTACCTCTTTTTTCACCTCTGTTGCCTCTTTCTGCAGTTATCTTGTATTTTTCTGCACATCTGTTGCTTCTTTCTGCCCTTCATTTGCTTTTTTCTGCACCTCTCTTGCTTCTTTCTGCAACCCTCTTGCCTCTTTCAGTACTTCCCTTACCTTTTTCTGCACTTCTCTTGCTTCTTTTCGCACCTCTCTTGCCTCTTTCTGCATATTTCGTCTCCTTTCTGCACATGTATTGCTTCTTGCTGCACTTCTCTTGTCTCTTTCTGCACTTCTCTTGACTCTTTCTGCACCTCTCACCTCTTTCTGTACTTCTCTTGCTTCTTTCTGTACCTCTATTGCATCTTTCTGCACCACTCTTGCCTCTTTCTGCCTGCACCCCTCTTCCCTCTTTCTGCACCTCTCTAGCCTCTTTCTGTACCTCTCTTCCCTCTTTTTGCACTTCTCTTGCCTCTTTCCGCATTTCCCTTGCCTCTTTCCGCACCTCTTTTGCTTCTTTCTGCACTACTCTTGCTTCTTTCTGCACCTCTCTTGTAAATGTCTGCACCCCTCTTGCCTCTTTCTGCACCCCTGTTCCCTCTTTCTGCACCTCTTTTACCTGTTTCTGTAACTCTCTTGCCTCTTTTTGCACTTCTCTTGCCTCTTTCCGCATTTCCCTTGCCTCTTTCTGCACCTCTTTTGCTTCTTTCTGCACTACTCTTGCTTCTTTCTGCACCTCTCTTGTAAATGTCTGCACCCCTCTTGCCTCTTTCTGCACTCCTCTTCCCTCTTTCTGCACCTCTCTTGTCTCTATGTGCGCCTTTCTTGCCTCTTTTTGCACTTCTGTTGCCTCATTCTGCACCTCTGTTGCTTCTATCTGCGCCTTTCTTGCTTCTTTCTGCACCCCTTTGCCTCTTTCTGCACCCTACTTCCCGATTTGTGCACCTCTCTGCCTCTTTCTGCACCTCTCTTCCCTCTTTCTGCACTTCTCTTCCCTCTTTCTGCACTTCTCTTGTCTCTATGTGTGCCTTTCTTGCCTCTTTTTGCACTTCTGTTGCCTCATTCTGCACCTCTGTTGCTTCTTTCTGCACATCTCTTGCCTCTCTCTGCATTTCTGTTGCTTCTTTCTGTACTTGTCTTGCCTCTTTTTGCATATCTGTTCATTCTTTCTGCACTCTTCTTGCCTCTTTCTGCACCTCTGTTGCTTCTTTCAGCACTTATCTTGCTTCTTTCGGCACCCCTCTTCCTTTTTCTGTACCCCTATTTCAGCGCCTCTCTTGTCTCTTTCTGTTCCCGGTTCCCTTTCCTGCACCTCTTTTGCCTCTTTCTGCACCTCTCTTGTCTATTTCTGCAGTTCTCTTGCTTCCTTCTGCACCTCTGTTGCTTCTTTCTGCACTTCTCTTGCCTCTTTCTGTATCCCTCTTGCCTGTTTCTGCACGTCTCTTGCCTCTTTCTGCACCTCTCATGCCTCTTTTGACTTTTCTGTTGCTTCTTTCTGCACTTCTCTTGCCTCTTTCTGCATTTCTGTTCCTTCTTTCTGCACCCCTCTTGCCTGTTTCTGCACCTCTGTTGCTACTTTCTGCACATCTCTTGCTTCTTTCTGTACCCCTCTTGCCTCTTTCTGCACCACTCTTCCCTTTTTCTGCACCCTGTTCACTCTTTCTGCACCTCTATTGCCTATTTCTGCAACATTCTTGCCTCTTTGTGCAGTTCTCTTGCCTCCTTCTGCACCTCTGTTGCCTCTTTCTTCACTTCTCTTGCCTCTTCCTGTACCCCTCTTGCCTCTTTCTGCACCCCTGTTGCTTTATTCTGCACTTCTCTTGCTTCTTTCTGTACCTCTTACTTCTTTCAGCACCCCTCTTGCCTCTTTCTGCACCCCTCTTCCCTCTTTCTGCACCTCTATTGCCTCTTTCTGCACTTCTTTTGCATCTTTCTGCACTTCTTTTGCCTCTTTCTGCACCTTTGTTGCTACTTTCTGCACCCCTGTTGTCTCCTTCTGCACTCGTTTTCCCTCTTTCTGCACCTCTCTTGTCTCTTTGTGCACCTCTCTTGCCTCTCTGAGCACTTCTTTTGCCTCTTTCTGCACCTCGTTGCTTCTTTCTGCACTTCCCTTGCCTCTTTTGGCATTTCTGTTCCTTCTTTCTGCACTTCTCTTGCCTCTTTCTGCACCTCTGTTGCTTCTTACAGCACTTCTCTTGCCTCTTTCTGCGCCCCTCTTGCCTATTTCTGCACCTCTGTTGCTTCTTTCTGTGCTTCTCTTGCCTCTTTCTGCACCTCTCTTGCTTCTTTATGCGCCCTTCTTGTCTCTTTCTGCACCCCTCTTCACTGTTTCTGCATCTCTCTCCCCTTTTTCTGCACTTCTCATGCTTGTTTCTGCAACTGTCTTGCCTTTTCCTGCAGTTCCCTTGCCTCCTTCTGCACCTCTGTTTCTTCTTTCAGCACTTCTCTTTCCTCTTTCTGCACCCCTTGTGTCTGTTTCTGCACCTCACTTGCGTCTTTTTGCATCTCTCTTGCCTCTTTCTGGACCTCTCTTGCCTTTTTCTGCACCTCACTTGCCTCTTTCATCAGTTCTCTTACTTCTTTCTGCACCACTGTTGCTTCTTTCTGCACATCTCTTGCCTCTCTCTGCATTTCTGTTGCTTCTTTCTGTACTTGTCTTGCCTCTTTTTGCATATCTGTTCATTCTTTCTGCACTCTTCTTGCCTCTTTCTGCACCTCTGTTGCTTCTTTCAGCACTTATCTTGCTTCTTTCGGCACCCCTCTTCCTTTTTCTGTACCCCTATTTCAGCGCCTCTCTTGTCTCTTTCTGTTCCCGGTTCCCTTTCCTGCACCTCTTTTGCCTCTTTCTGCACCTCTCTTGTCTATTTCTGCAGTTCTCTTGCTTCCTTCTGCACCTCTGTTGCTTCTTTCTGCACTTCTCTTGCCTCTTTCTGTATCCCTCTTGCCTGTTTCTGCACGTCTCTTGCCTCTTTCTGCACCTCTCATGCCTCTTTTGACTTTTCTGTTGCTTCTTTCTGCACTTCTCTTGCCTCTTTCTGCATTTCTGTTCCTTCTTTCTGCACCCCTCTTGCCTGTTTCTGCACCTCTGTTGCTACTTTCTGCACATCTCTTGCTTCTTTCTGTACCCCTCTTGCCTCTTTTCTGCACCACTCTTCCCTTTTTCTGCACCCCTGTTCACTCTTTCTGCACCTCTATTGCCTATTTCTGCAACATTCTTGCCTCTTTGTGCAGTTCTCTTGCCTCCTTCTGCACCTCTGTTGTCTCTTTCTTCACTTCTCTTGCCTCTTCCTGTACCCCTCTTGCCGCTTTCTGCACCCCTGTTGCTTTATTCTGCACTTCTCTTGCTTCTTTCTGTACCTCTTACTTCTTTCAGCACCCCTCTTGCCTCTTTCTGCACCCCTCTTCCCTCTTTCTGCACCTCTATTGCCTCTTTCTGCACTTCTTTTGCATCTTTCTGCACTTCTTTTGCCTCTTTCTGCACCTTTGTTGCTACTTTCTGCACCCCTGTTGTCTCTTTCTGCACTCGTTTTCCCTCTTTCTGCACCTCTCTTGTCTCTTTGTGCGCCTCTCTTGCCTCTCTCGGCACTTCTTTTGCCTCTTTCTGCACCTCGTTGCTTCTTTCTGCACTTCCCTTGCCTCTTTTGGCATTTCTGTTCCTTCTTTCTGCACTTCTCTTGCCTCTTTCTGCACCTCTGTTGCTTCTTACAGCACTTCTCTTGCCTCTTTCTGCGCCCCTCTTGCCTATTTCTGCACCTCTGTTGCTTCTTTCTGTGCTTCTCTTGCCTCTTTCTGCACCTCTCTTGCTTCTTTATGCGCCCTTCTTGTCTCTTTCTGCACCCCTCTTCACTGTTTCTGCATCTCTCTCCCCTTTTTCTGCACTTCTCATGCTTGTTTCTGCAACTGTCTTGCCTTTTCCTGCAGTTCCCTTGCCTCCTTCTGCACCTCTGTTTCTTCTTTCAGCACTTCTCTTTCCTCTTTCTGCACCCCTTGTGTCTGTTTCTGCACCTCACTTGCGTCTTTTTGCATCTCTCTTGCCTCTTTCTGGACCTCTCTTGCCTTTTTCTGCACCTCACTTGCCTCTTTCATCAGTTCTCTTACTTCTTTCTGCACCACTGTTGCTTCTTTCAGCACTTCTCTTGCCTCTTTCTGCACTTCTCTTGCCTGTTTCTGCACCTCTCTTGCCTCTTTCTGCACCTCTGTTGCTTCTTTCTACATTTTTCTTGCCTCTTTCTGCATCTCTGTTCCTTCATTTTATTTTTCAATTCTCTTACTTCTTTCTGCACCTTTCTTGCTTCTTCCGCACCCTTCTAGCCTCTTTCTGTACCTCTCTTGCCTCTTTCTGCACCTCTCTTACCTCTTTTTTCACCTCTGTTGCCTCTTTCTGCAGTTATCTTGTATCTTTCTGCACATCTGTTGCTTCTTTCTGCCCATCATTTGCTTTTTCTGCACCTCTCTTGCTTCTTTCTGCAACCCTCTTGCCTCTTTCAGTACTTCCCTTACCTTTTTCTGCACTTCTCTTGCTTCTTTTCGCATCTCTCTTGCCTCTTTCTGCATATTTCGTCTCCTTTCTGCACATTTATTGCTTCTTGCTGCACTTCTCTTGTTTCTTTCTGCACTTCTCTTGACTCTTTCTGCACCTCTCACCTCTTTCTGTACTTCTCTTGCTTCTTTCTGTACCTCTCTTGCTTCTTTCTGCACCTCTCTTCCTTCTTTTATCACTTCTCTTGCCTCTTTCAGCACCCCTATTCCCTCTTTCGGCACCTCTCCTGCCTGTTTCTGCACCTCTCTTGCCTCTTTGTGCACTTCTCTTGCATCTTTATGCACCTCTGTTGCTTCTTTCTGTACTTCTCTTGCCTCTTTCTGAACCCCTCTTGCCTCTTTCTGTACTTCTGTTGCTTCTTTCTGCACTTCTCTTGCTTCTTTTTGCACTTCTCTTGCTTCTTTCTGCACCTTTCTTGCTTCTTTCTGCACCCCTTTTGCCTCTTTCTGCACCCTACTTCCCGATTTGTGCACCTCCCAGGCCTCTTTCTGTACCTCTCCTGCCTTTTTCTGCCGTTCTCTTGCCTCTTTCTGCACCTCTTTTGCTTCTTTCTGCACTTCTCATGCCTCTTTCTGCACCCCTCTTGCCTCTTTCTGCAACTCTGTTGGTTCTTTCTGCACTGCTCTTGCTTCTTTCTGCACCTCTCTTGTAAATGTCTGCACCCCTCTTGCCTCTTTCTGCACCCCTGTTCCCTCTTTCTGCACCTCTTTTGCCTGTTTCTGCAACTCTCTTGCCTTTTTCTGCAGTTCTCTTGCCTCCTTCTGTGTCTCAGTTGCTTCTTTCTGAACTTCTCTTGCCTCTTTCTCCACCCCTCTAGCCTATTTCTGCACCCCTGTTGCTTCTTTCTGCACTTCCCTTGCTTCTTTCTGTACCTCTATTGCATCTTTCTGCACTGCTCTTGCCTCTTTCTGCCTGCACCCCTCTTCCCTCTTTCTGCACCTCTCTAGCCTCTTTCTGCACCTCTCTTCCCTCTTTTTGCACTTCTCTTGCCTCTTTCCGCACTTCCCTTGCCTCTTTCCGCACCTCTTTTGCTTCTTTCTGCACTTCTCTTGCCTCTTTCTGCACCCCTCTTGACTCTTTCTGCACATCTGTTGATTCTTTCTGCACTGCTCTTGCTTCTTTTTGCACCTCTCTTGCATATATCTGCACCCCTCTTGCCTCTTTCTGCACCCCTGTTCCCTCTTTCTGCACCTCTTTTACCTGTTTCTGTAACTCTCTTGCCTCTTTCTGAAGTTCTCTTGCCTCCTTCTGCACCTCTGTTGCCTCTGTCTGAACCCTTGTTCCCTCTTTTTGCACCTCTTTTACCTGTTTCTGCACTTCTCTTCCCTTTCTGCACTTCTCTTACCTCTTTCTGTACCTCTGTTGCTTTTTTCTGCACTTCTCTTGCTTCTTTCTGCACCTCTCTTGCTTCTTTCTGTAACCCTGTTGCCTCTTTCTGCACTAATTTTCCCTCTTTCTGCACTCCTCTTCCCTCTTTCTGCACCTCTCTTGTCTCTATGTGCGCCTTTCTTGCCTCTTTTTGCACTTCTGTTGCCTCATTCTGCACCTCTGTTGCTTCTATCTGCACCCCTTTTGCCTCTTTCTGCACCCTACTTCCCAATTTGTGCACCTCTCTTGCCTCTTTCTGCACCTCTCTTCCCTCTTTCTGCACTTCTCTTCCCTCTTTCTGCACTTCTCTTGTCTCTATGTGTGCCTTTCTTGCCTCTTTTTGCACTTCTGTTGCCTCATTCTGCACCTCTGTTGCTTCTTTCTGCACATCTCTTGCCTCTCTCTGCATTTCTGTTGCTTCTTTCTGTACTTGTCTTGCCTCTTTTTGCATATCTGTTCATTCTTTCTGCACTCTTCTTGCCTCTTTCTGCACCTCTGTTGCTTCTTTCAGCACTTATCTTGCTTCTTTCTGCACCCCTCTTCCTTTTTCTGTACCCCTATTTCAGCGCCTCTCTTGTCTCTTTCTGTTCCAGGTTCCCTTTCCTGCACCTCTTTTGCTTCTTTCTGCACCTCTCTTGTCTATTTCTGCAGTTCTCTTGCTTCCTTCTGCACCTCTGTTGCTTCTTTCTGCACTTCTCTTGCCTCTTTCTGTACCCCTCTTGCCTGTTTCTGCACGTCTCTTGCCTCTTTCTGCACCTCTCATGCCTCTTTTGACTTTTCTGTTGCTTCTTTCTGCACTTCTCTTGCCTCTTTCTGCATTTCTGTTCCTTCTTTCTGCACCCCTCTTGCCTGTTTCTGCACCTCTGTTGCTACTTTCTGCACATCTCTTGCTTCTTTTTGTACCCCTCTTGCCTCTTTCTGCGCCACTCTTCCCTTTTTCTGCATCCCTGTTCACTCTTTCTGCACCTCTATTGCCTATTTCTGCAACATTCTTGCCTCTTTGTGCAGTTCTCTTGCCTCCTTCTGCACCTCTGTTGCCTCTTTCTTCACTTCTCTTGCCTCTTCCTGTACCCCTCTTGCCTCTTTCTGCACCCCTGTTGCTTCTCTTGCTTCTTTCTGTACCTCTTACTTCTTTCAGCACCCCTCTTGCCTCTTTCTGCACCCCTCTTCCCTCTTTCTGCACCTCTATTGCCTTTCTGCACTTCTTTTGTATCTTTCTGCACTTCTTTTGCCTCTTTCTGCACCTTTGTTGCTACTTTCTGCACCCCTGTTGTCTCTTTCTGCACTCGTTTTCCCTCTTTCTGCACCTCTCTTGTCTCTTTGTGCGCCTCTCTTGCCTCTCTCGGCACTTCTTTTGCCTCTTTCTGCACCTCGTTGCTTCTTTCTGCACTTCCCTTGCCTCTTTTGGCATTTCTGTTCCTTCTTTCTGCACTTCTCTTGCCTCTTTCTGCACCTCTGTTGCTTCTTACAGCACTTCTCTTGCCTCTTTCTGCGCCCCTCTTGCCTATTTCTGCACCTCTGTTGCTACTTTCTGTGCTTCTCTTGCCTCTTTCTGCACCTCTCTTGCTTCTTTATGCGCCCTTCTTGTCTCTTTCTGCACCCCTCCTCACTCTTTCTGCATTTCTCTCCCCTTTTTCTGCACTTCTCATGCTTGTTTCTGCAACTGTCTTGCCTCTTTTTGCTGTTCCCTTGCCTCCTTCTGCACCTATGTTTCTTCTTTCTGCACTTTTCTTTCTTCTTTCTGCACCCCTTGTGTCTGTTTCTGCACCTCACTTGCGTCTTTTTGCATCTCTCTTGCCTCTTTCTGGACCTCTCTTGCCTTTTTCTGCACCTCACTTGCCTCTTTCATCAGTTCTCTTACTTCTTTCTGCACCACTGTTGCTTCTTTCAGCACTTCTCTTGCCTCTTTCTGCACTTCTCTTGCCTGTTTCTGCACCTCTCTTGCCTCTTTCTGCACCTCTGTTGCTTCTTTCTACACTTTTCTTGCCTCTTTCTGCATCTCTGTTCCTTCATTTTATTTTTCAATTCTCTTCCTTCTTTCTGCACCTTTCTTGCTTCTTTCCGCACCCTTCTAGCCTCTTTCTGCAGCCCTCTTCCTGTACCTCTCTTGCCTCTTTCTGCACCTCTCTTACCTCTTTTTTCACCTCTGTTGCCTCTTTCTGCAGTTATCTTGTATCTTTCTGCACATCTGTTGCTTCTTTCTGCCCTTCATTTGCTTTTTTCTGCACCTCTCTTGCTTCTTTCTGCAACCCTCTTGCCTCTTTCAGTACTTCCCTTACCTTTTTCTGCACTTCTCTTGCTTCTTTTCGCACCTCTCTTGCCTCTTTCTGCATATTTCGTCTCCTTTCTGCACATTTATTGCTTCTTGCTGCACTTCTCTTGTCTCTTTCTGCACTTCTCTTGACTCTTTCTGCACCTCTCACCTCTTTCTGTACTTCTCTTGCTTCTTTCTGTACTTCTCTTGCTTCTTTCTGCACCTCTCTTCCTTCTTTTATCACTTCTCTTGCCTCTTTTTGCACCTCTCTTGCTTCTTTGTGGATCTCTATTACCTCTTTCTGCACCTCTCTTACGTCTTTCTGCACCTCTCTTACCTCTTTCTGCACCTCACTTGCTTCTTTCATCAATTCTCTTGCCTCTTTTTTCACCTCTCTTGCCTCTTTGTGCACCTCTCTTGCTTCTTTCTGCACCTCTCTTGCCTCTTTATGTACCTTTCTTGCCTCTTCCCCTGCACTTCTCTTGCCTCTTTCTGCAACACTCTTGCCTCTTTCTGCACTCCTTTTGCTTCGTTCTGTACTTCTCTTGCTTCTTTCTGCACCTATCTTGCTTCTTTTATCACTTCTCTTGCCTCTTTTTGCATCGCTATTGACTCTTTCTACACCTCCCTTGCTTCTTTCTGGATCTCTTTTGCATCATCCTGCACCTTACTCTCTTCTTTCTGTACCTCTCTTGCTTCTTTCTGCAGCTCTCTTGCCTCTTTCTGCACCTCACTTGCCTCTTTCTGCACCTCTCTTGCTTCTTTCTGCACCTCTCTTGCTTCTTTCTGCACCTCTATTGCTTTTTTCTGCACCTCTCTTGCTTATTTCTGCACCTCTCTTACCTCTTTCTGCACCTCTCTTGCCTCTTTCTGTACCTCACTTGCCTATTTCTGCAAATTTCTTCCTCTTTCTGCACCTCTCTTTCTTCTATATGCACCTCTCTTGCTTCTTTCTGCACTTCTCTTCTATTTTTCTGTACCTCTTACTTCTTTCTGAACCCCTCTTGCCTCTTTCTGCACCCCTCTTCCCCATTTCTGCACCTATCTTGCCTCTTTCTGCATTCTTTTGCCTCTTTCTGCACTTCTTTTGCCTCTTTCTGCACCTTTGTTGCTTCTTTATGCACCCCTGTTGTCTCTTTCTGCACTCGTTTTCCCTCTTTCTGCACCTCTCTTGCCTCTTTGTGTGCCTCTCTTGCCTCTCTCGACACTTCTTTTGTCTCTTACTGCACCCGTGTTGCTTCTTTCTGCTCTTCCCTTGCCTCTTTCGGCATTTCTGTTGCTACTTTCTGTATTTCTCTTGCCTCTTTCTGCAACTCTGTTGCTTCTTACAGCACTTCTCTTGCCTCTTTCTGCGCCCCTCTTGCCTCTTTCTGCACCTCTGTTGCTTCTTCCTGTACTTTTCTTGCTTCTTTCTGCACCTCTCTTACGTCTTTCTGCACCTCTCTTGCAAATTTCTGCATCTCTCATGCCTCTTTCTACACCCCTGTTCCCTTTTTCTGCTCCTCTCATGCCTGTTTCTGCAACTGTCTTGTCTATTTCTGCAGTTCTCTTGCCTCCTTCTGCACCTCTGTTGCTTCTCTCTGCACTTCTCTTGCCTCTTTCTGCACCCCTCGTGTGTTTCTGCACGTCACTTGCTTCTTTTTGCATCTCTCTTGCCTCTTTCTGCACCTCTCTTGCTTTTTTTCTGGACCTCTCTTGTTTCTTTCTGCAACTTCTTGTCTCTTTCATCAGTTCTCTTACTTCTTTCTGCACCACTGTTGCTTCTTTCTGCACTTCTCTTGCCTCTTTCTGCACTTCTCTTGCCTCTTTCTGTATTCAAATTGGAAGTGCAAGCTGTGAAGTTTAAAGGTCTGCATGCTCTCGTGACTGAGGTATATGTCTACTTGTGCATGTATTCTCACTTGTGTTATGCATCTGAAGGTGGTTGCTTAAAAAGTGGGTAGCTTCTCCTATAGGTGGTCAAATCTTCTTAGTTCTGCTCTTTCATTCGGTCGCACAGGCAGACATGTCTTATGTAAATAGGTGTTATAGAGGACCTCAAATATACTATTGAATACCCATGTGCCCTGTATTATGAGCAGAAAGAAATACATACATATTGTTGTACACACATTTACAAAGTATGCTGTTTGAAACACAGGTATTCTAGTATTTTTATGTTTATTTTTATTGAACATATTACTAGGTAAAAACAGTGACACACACATGCATTCCTTCACAAACTTGGTCAGACTTCCAAAAGTGATTTGGTTAGGATTGCTGTTTTACATTTGGTAGGCCTAACATTCTGAGCAGTCTATGAATAGTGAACCTTCAAGAGAAAAGTGAGGTTTAAGACATCTTGGGAGGAGGATTAGTGATTAGGCTACTTTGTATGAGTCTGTGCAAAGGTTCAGTCAAAGTAGGCCTCTTTCTGCACCTCTGTTGCTTCTTTCTGCACTTCTCTTACTTCTTTTTCTACCTTTAGTACTCTTTCTGGACTTCTGTTGCTTTATTCTGCACCTTTCTTCCTCTTCCTGCACCTCTCTTCCCTCTTTCTGCACTTCTCTTGCTTCTTTTTGTGCCTTTCTTCCTCTTTCTGTATATTTTCTACCAATGTAGTCATAGTTAGAAATTAGCATTTAAAAACCTTAGAAATTCACTGAAGAAACCACAGGTTTCAGGGATGTTATAGTTAGGGGTTAGCATTTAAAAAACCTTAGAAATTCACTGAAAAAAACACAGGTTTCAGGGACGTTATAGTTAGGAATTAGATTTTAAAAAACCTTAGATATTCACTTAAAAAAACACAGGTTTCAGGGATGTTATAGTTAGGCTGGCATTTAACTCGTAGAAAACCAGAGAAATTTAGCCGTTATATTTAGCTGAGCTAACTATAACTCGTGTCCCTGCAATGCACTGCTGATGACGTCACATATTACATCACTCATGACATGGTCAGTGGCATCACTGATGACATCACTGATGACATCTCACTTGACATCACTCATGACATCATCCACTTAATATCTGATGCACCACCTCACACCCAAATAAAAGCTTTCATACACTCACTCTAAAATACAGACTACTATTCTCGAACCCATAGACATACCAATAACAGTTAGTACATACCCACTCACTGATTCATAGGTCTACACACATATCCACTCACTCACCCATACATTCACTCATACACGCAGTTACTCATCAATACAGCCACTGATATATGCACTCATATACCCATACAGACACTCACACACCGCCACTCACCCACAGAGTTACTCACACACCTAGTCAGTCACCCAAAGAATCAATCACACTGCCATTTACTCACCTATATAGTTATACACATACCACCTCACTTATTCATACAGATACTAATGCATACTTAGTCTCTTCTACAATCACTGACACAAGCATACACTCACGCACACAGCCACTCTCACAATCCCTCACTCTCACATACAGTCACTTATGTACTCCAACACTCACATATACTGCCTTTCACATATGTAGTTACTCACACATATACCACTGAGATATCCATTCACTCACCAACACAGCAACAAGCATACTCACTCGCCCATACAGCCGCTTACAGATCCACTCATGAACCCATACACCCAGTGAATCACCCACTCACACATCCATGCAGGGAGTCGCACACCCCCCACCCACCCACACAGACATTCAGGCACCCAAACAGGTACTCAGACAACCAATCATTAACCCATATAGACACTGATGTAGCTACTCACAAATCCATGCGGCCACTTACACACCAACTGACAGACTGATACAGACATTCGCGCAGATTAGTCATTCCCCCATGCATTCACAAACACATGTTTAATCACTCACTTATACAGTCAGTCACACACACACTAAATCATCCATTCAGACACTCATATACCCACTCATTCTTCAATACACCTTTGCGTATATATATATATATATATATATATATATATATAACATTCTTAAACTTTTTAGAAACACTCAGTCACTGGATGATGTCATCGGTGATGTCATTTGAGATGTCATCAGTGATGTCACTGACCATGTCATGAGTGATGTATTATGTGACGTCATCAGCAGTGCATTGCGGGGGCATGGATTATAGTTAGCTCAGCTAACTATAACGGCTGAATTTCTCTGGTTTTGTATGAGTGAAATGTCAGCCTGACTATAAAGTCCCTGAAAACTGTGTTTTTTTCAGTGAATATCTAAGGTTTTTAAATGCTAATTCCTAACTATAATGTCCCTGAAACCTGTCTTTTTTTTCAGTGAATATATATATATATACTGCTGGCGGGTATAGTTAGGATATAGTTTCGACAGGAAGAACGTTTTTTGTTTTGCAAATAACAAATCCTTGCAAAATTTTCAAAACTAGACCATGCTCAGTTCAGCAGCAGTCATGAAAGTTTCCGGGTGAGCTGTCAAGCAGGGGCCGAGAAAAAGGGGGTCCCAAAATTTATTTTCCCCATTTTTATTTCTATAGGAACTTTAGACACTGCTACAGCCTGAACTGCTGAACTGAAATACCCCAAATTTGGCAGAAAGGTAGATGTTGGTCCAGAAAGCACTCTTTTTTGAGATTTGGTGTAAATTCATTCAGAAGTTGTGGAGTAATTTAAAGAAATTTTCAGTTGTATATCTAGGGAAGCGGAGGATCTGTAACCCCTTCTGATCTCATGCTGAGATCTGATTGGCTGCCAACGCTTCAAACTAGGAAGTGTTGTCAGCCATCTTGTGACACCATTGAACCAAGTCGCAGAATTTTTTTTTTTTTTAAAAAGGAAATGCCTCAGGGTAGAAACACCCTGCCCACCTAGGCATCTTGGGGGCGTCACACAGGGACCCCGCAGGGCTAAAAAAGCATATTTCTTTTCATTTTTAGCAGGAGTTGTGCTGGAACCATGAATCCTGCCAAACATTAAAACAAAAATGAAGCGCTGGCTCCCACACTTTGTTTCTGATCGGCCCCTGGGAATGCCAGGTGGCGAGGGCATTTTCAAAAAGGAGGAGGGGCACAAGCCCCCCTCCTGGGGCTTATAGATGCTCCAGGGGCCACCACCTCCCTGGGGCTTGAATTTAGAAAAATGTGGAGGAGGCCCATATGGCCTTCACTACTGCACCGCTGGACCAGCATCTCCCTGGGTCTGGTGTAATTTTTTATATGGGGGCCTCTGAGACCCACCCAGCCCCGGGGACCACCACCTCCCCGGGGCTTAATCATAAAATAATTAGGGGGGCCGCGTGGACCCCCCAGCAGCCCCAAAAGCTGTGGACTCCCTGGGGCTTTAATGATAAGTAATGCAAGGGGCCAGCTGACCCCCCCACAGCCACGGAGACCGCCACCTCCCTAGAGCATAAGTTCCATTGAATGTGGGGGGCAGGCGCCACCCCCACCTTCCCGTCGACTATCACCTCCCAGGGCAAATTACAAAAAAGGAGGGGGCCGCACAGCCCCCTTCCTGGAGCCATACATGGAGCTGGGGACCGCCAAGCCCCAGGGCTGGCTCCTACTATGTGTCAGGGGCCCACCCCAGGACATAACTATTTGCTATGGCTTGGTCGGAGCTTTACCACTCCCGCCAAACCATAGCAAACAGTTAAAGCAAACTGTGCTCAGCTTTTAGCAAGCGAGAGCATCAAAGATTTTGCTTACTGTGAATTGGGCTGTATACCTTCACCCTTCACCCTCCTCCCTTATACATTTTTTTCATTTTCAGGACATAGGGACCTAGTCCCCGTGTCCTGAAATGGAGGCTGCAGCATTTCTCTTCATGTTGTGGCCATCCATTCAGAGTTGAGCTCCTGCAGGCATTTGCTAGAGCTCTTCACTCCCATGGTAGTGAGACAGCTGATTGGAACACAAGCCCCACCAGCCAATCTCATCTCTCCCTTATTTGAAGTTGTGTGATCGCGGGACTCTTGCAAACCCAACCATCCAGATATACAAAGTGTTCTAACCTTAATATCTCAAATACTACTGAATGACGTTACACCAAATCACAACAAAGCAAGCCTTTTTGACCAATATCTAGCTTTCTGCCAAATTTGGTGAAATTCCATTCAGTCTTTTTTTGCGGTATCACTATTCAATTTTCATATGAAGGGGGAAATTATGTTTTGGGACTCGAACCCACTGGACAGATCACCCTGAAATTTTCCAGGATGGAGCTGAGTTGGTTGAATTATTTTTGGGAAAATTTCATGAAGATTCATCAGCTGGCACCAAAGTTATTCCCAAACGAAAAAAACACTTGTTCTATTATAACTAGTTCCTAACTATAACTACACTGTGGCAATGTTATATATACTACCCTTCCTGTTACCTCCAGTAAGTCCCACACTACAGGATTGCTAAGAGGTCTTTGGAGGTCATGCCCCCTTTTCCACCACTCTGCAAACGCAGCTCCTGGTGCACTACTGGTTGGGGGATGAAGTTTACTTTACTCCTGAGGGACCTTGGGGGCCAAGAAGCCCTCCTGGTACCTCCTGTAAGTCTTTCACAGTGGGTTTCCTGGGAGATGGTCAGAGGCCCTGCCCCCTTTCTCCACCACTCTGCAAACGCGACTGCTACTTAAAATTCCCAGAAAAAAACAAAGGTTACAGGGACAGTATAGTTAGGAATCAGTGTTTAAAAACCTTAGAAGTTCACTGGAAAAACAAAAAGGTTACAGGGACATAATAGTTAGGAAATGGAATAAAAAAACGTTTGACATTCACTGGAAAAAAAAAAGGTTACAGGTATGCTACAGTTAGGATAGGTTTGACTCGTACAAAACCAATGATATTCAGCCATTTTAGTTAGTGAGCTAACTATAACTGGCCCACCACAATGCACTACTTATGACCTCACATATTACATCACTCATCACATGGCCAGTGACATCACTGATGACATCTCAAATGACATCACTGATGACATCATCCAGAGAATCACTAAAGCACCCACTCATACCTGCATATAACCTTTCATACACTCACTCCAACTTCCACACTATCATTCTCAAACCCAGTCCGACACCCATACCAGTACTTACACAGCCACTCACTGATTCATAGATCAACACAAACATCCACTCACTCACCCATACTGCCACTCACACACCTGCTCACTCAACCATACAGTCTATCACACAGCCACTTCCTCATCCATACAGTTACACACACACTCACTCACTTACTCATATAGATGCTAATGCACACTCGCTCACCCATACAGTCATTGATACAAGCACACACTCACCCATACATCTACTCTCACATTTACTCACTTACCCATACAGTCACTCACATACCCCATCACTCACCTATACTGTGTTTCATATACCCTAGTCACTCACCCAAATACCAATGACACATGCACTCACTCACTGACACAGCCATACACACACTCACTCACCCATATATACCCTCACACACGTACTCACTAACCCATGCAGCCTCTGTCTCACTTATCCATACAGGCAGTCAGACACACCCTCACCCACCCACACAGACACTAAGACACCCATAGAGGTACTCAGACAACCAATCACTCACCCATACAGAAACTCACGTACCCACTCAAACACCTCTACAGCCACTTAGACACCAACTGACAGACTGATACAGACATTCACACAACCAGTAACTCACCCATACATTGACTGAGACACCAAATCACTCACTTATACAGTCAGTCACGCACCCAATGAATCATCCAAACAGGCACTCGTGATATCCACTGATTCACCAATACACCTTGGTATATATATTTAACACTCATAAACTTTTTAAAAACACTCAAAGTCACTGGATGATGTCATCAATGATGTCATTATATATATATGTTCACTGAAAAATAAAAAGTGATACACTTTCTAATTTATGTGATCTGAGTGGTTGTGTGACTGTCTGTATCTGTGTGTGAGTGGGTGAGTGAGTGGCTGTATGGGTGTGTGAGTGGCTGTATGGGTGAATATGTGGGTGTGTGAGTAGCTATATGGATGGATAAGTGGGGAAACACGCCACCCGCAAACACCACCAGCTGATCCGTGCCACCAAGAAGTCGGCACTCAAAGAACGACTGGACAACAACGCCCATGACAGCAAGGAACTTTTCAGCATCGTCAAAGAGTTCTCCAACCCCAGCGCCGGAAACAACGACATCACCCTCGCAAGACCTCTGCAACTCACTCTCCGCGTTCTTCCACCGCAAGACCACCGACATACATAACAGCTTCGACGCACAAACCACGCACCCTACCGCCGAACCAACGCCCGCCACCACCACCCTCTGCAACTGGACCCCGATCAGCACCGAAGACACCACCCGCACGATGAACTCCATCCACTCCGGATCACCAACCGACCCCTGCCCACACCACGTCTTCAACAAAGCCGACGCCACCATCGCACCCCATCTCCGGGACATCATCAACTCCTCCTTCCACACCGCCACCTTCCCGGAGAGCTGGAAGCACGCCGAGCTTACCGCCCTCCTGAAGAAACCAACGGCGGACCCCACCGACCTCAAGAACGACCGTCCCATCTCGCTCCTTCCGTTTCCGGCCAAAGTCATCGAGAAGACCGCCAACAGACAGCTTGCCGCCTTCCTCGAGACGAATGGATCCCTCGACCCCTCGCAGTCCGGGTTTCGGGCCAACCACAGCACCGAGACCGCCCTTATCGCAGCCACCGACGACATCAGAACCCTAACCGACAACGGGGAAACAGCTGCCCTCATCCTCTTGGACCTCTCCGCGGCGTTCGACACCGTCTGCCACCGCACCCTAGTGAAGCGCCTCAGCAACATCGGAATCCGAGAGAAAGCACTGGAATGGATCATCTCGTTCCTCGCCGGTAGAACCCAGAGAGTCCGCCTCCCCCCGTTCAGATCCGAAGCCACCGAAGTCATCTGCGGCGTTCCACAAGGATCTTCACTCAGCCCAACCCTCTTCAACGTCTACATGAGCCCCCTCGCAGCCATCGCACGCCAACACAACCTAAACATCATCTCCTACGCCGACGACACCCAGCTGATCCTCTCCCTCACCAACGACCCCACCACCGCCAGAGCCAACCTACACGACGGGATGAGAGATGTCGCCGACTGGATGAGGAACAGCCGCCTTAAACTGAACTCAGACAAGACGGAAGTCCTCATCCTGGGCTCATCACCCTCCGCCTGGGACGACTCCTGGTGGCCCCCGGCCCTGGGCACCGCGCCCAAGCCAACGGACCACGCACGCAACCTGGGCTTCATCCTGGACTCCTCCCTGTCGATGACCAGACAAGTCAACGCCGTCTCATCTTCATGCTTCAACACCCTGCGCATGCTCCGCAAGATCTTCAGATGGATCCCCACTGAAACCAGGAAGACCGTCACCCAGGCACTCGTCACCAGCCGACTGGACTATGGGAACACCCTCTACGCCGGAACCACAGCCAAACTTCAAAAAGACTCCAGCGCATCCAGAACGCCTCCGCACGACTCATCCTGGACATCCCCCGACACAGCCACATCACCGGACACCTGAAAGACCTGCACTGGCTCCCCGTCAGCAAGAGAATCACGTTCAGACTCCTCACCCACGCACACAAGGCCCTCCACGACCTGGGCCCAAAGTACCTCAACGACCGCGTGACCTTCTACACGCCCACACGCCAGCTACGATCAACCAGCCACGCCCTCGCCACCGTACCACGCATCCGCAGAACCACCGCCGGAGGAAGATCCTTCTCCTACCTGGCAGCCAAGACCTGGAACTCCCTCCCCACTCACCTTCGGCGAACCCAGGACCATCTCTCCTTCAGGAAGCAGCTCAAGACCTGGCTGTTCGAGCAGTAACTTACCCCCTCCCCCAGCGCCTTGAGACCCTCCCGGGTGAGTAGCGCGCTCTATAAATGCCGTGATTGATTGATTGATTGATTGTGTGACTAGCTGTATGAGTGAGTGAGTGAGTGGCTGACTGAGTGGATGTATGGGAGAATGACAGTGTGAATGGCTGTATGGGTGGGTGAGTGGGTATCTGAGTGACAGTATGGGTGACTGAGGGGCTGTGTGAGTGGCTGAATGGGTGAGTGACTGGGTATGTAAGTAGCTGTATAGGTGAGTGAGTGGATGTTTGACTGGGTGTTTGGTTAACTGAGTGGGTGTGTGTGTGGCTGTATTAGAGAGTGAGTGCTTGAGTGAGTGGTTGTATGGGTGAGTAAGTGGCTCTGTTGAGAGTCTGTATGGGTGAGTGAGTGGGGGTGTGAGTGGCTAAATGAATGAATATGTGGGTGTGTGAGTAGCTGTATGGGTGAGTGAGTGGCTGTGTGAGTGAATGTAGGGGTGAGTGAGTGGTTGTGTGAGTAGGTGTATGGGCAAGTGAATGGCTATGTGAGTGGCTGTATGGGTGTGCCAATGGGTGTGTTTAGTGGCTTTATGGATGAGTGAGTTGGTTTGTAAGTGGTTGTATGGGTGTTTGAGTGGGTGTATGACTGGTTGTGTTGGCGGTGTGAATGGGTTTGTGACTGGTTCTGTGGATGATGTCATCAGTGATGTCATTTGAGATGTCATTAGTAATTTCATGAGTGATGTCACTGACCATGCAATGAGTGATGTAATATGTGAGGTAATAAGCAATGCATTGCAAGGGATTAAGTTACAGTTAGCTCAGGTAACGATAACTGCTGGATTTCAATGGCTTTGTGCAAGTGAAATCCGAGCCTAACTATAATGTCCCTGTAACCTTTGTTTCGTTCAGTGAATTCCACCCCCTTCCTAATACAATAAATGCAGCTAGAAATTTAGGAATAAAATTTGACACCACACTATCCTTCAAACAGCAATCCTTGGCAGTTGCGGGCACATGTTTCCATCTTATAAAAAGTCTAAAGAAATTCTTTGACTTGCTCCCCTTCTCAGCCAGGCAAACCGTTGCTGTTGCACTCCTTACTTCTAGACTGGACTACTGTAACAGTCTTTATGCTGGAACTAATGAATCAGTCTTGCACAAGCTTCAGATGGTCCAGCACGCGGCTGCCCGGCTGGTATTGAAGTGGCCTAGGAAATCATCTGCCTCTGCTGCATTAGACATCTTACATTGGTTGCCAGTCCACAAACGTATTCTGTTTAAGGTCCTTATTATTACCTTTAGGGCCTTTCATTCACGTGGCCCACAATATCTTCAAACTAGCTTTAAACGCTACGTTCCCTCCCGTAGCCTAAGATCATCCAATGCAAATCTACTGACCATTCCAACTTTTAGATTGGTGTCAAAGGGAGGAAAATCACTTGTAGTCATAGGCTCAAAGGCTTGGAATCAACTCCCATCTCAGCTCCGTCAGATTGTTTCCGAGTCTGCCTTTAGGAAGGCACTTAAAACTTGGATCTACAGTGCACCAGATACACTATGCAAAACTCTGATTTAAACACCTATCTCCCCTCTGGCATGAGTAGTAAACCAGTTTTTTTTCCTTCTTTGGTTTTCCGTATCAGCGCCAAGATGCTCCTTGGAGTAATAGTAGCGCTTTACAAGTATGCATTTACATTACATTACATTACATTACATTTCGAAGTTTTTTTGAATTCTATTTCCTAACAATAACGTCCCGGTACCGTTTGGCTATATCAGTGAATTTTCCAAATTTTTTATGTTATTTCCCAACTATAATGCCCCTGTAAGATTAGATTTGTTTGTGTATATATATATATATATATATATATATATATATATATATATATATATATATATATATATATATATTACCTACTGACGGTCGCCAGTAGGTAGTTATAGTTACAACCTAGTTTCCATAGGAAAAGCATTTTTTGATTTGCTAATAACTTTGGTGTCGTTTGACGAATCTTTATGAAATTTTGCAAAAAGTTGCACTTTTTAGGTTAGCTCCTATCTTGAAAGTTTGGGGTGATTTGTCAAGCGGGGGCTGAGAAAAAAGGGGGGTCCCAAAACGCGTTTTCTCCATGTTAATTTCCATAGGAAATTTTGCGACGAGCTACAGCCCGAACTGCTGAACAGAATTACCTCAAATTTGGCAGAAAGGTAGAACTTGGTTCAGAAAGCGACCTTTTTTTTAAATGGGGTAAATCCGTTCAGTAGTTTTTGAGAAATACAAAAAATAAGAGTCAAAAATCAATTTCCCATAGGAAACTTTGTGCAAGGCTACAGTCGAAACTACTGAACGGAATTTCCCCAAATTTGGCAAAAAGGTAGTGCTTGGCTCCGAAAGCGACCTTTTGTAAAATGGTGTAAATCCGTTCAGTGGTTGCTGAGAAATAAGAAAAACAAAAGTTTCGATATCTGGGCGGAGCCTAAGTCCCGTGCATGAGCTTCACTGTAGCTGCGGGGACCCCAGCGGGCCCCCGCAGCCCCAGCGACCCCCAGCTATTATTTTATAAGAAATGCCCGTGGGACCTAGCCCACCCGGGGACCTTATTAAAATATAACGCGGGAACCCGCGACCACAGCGTGAATTGCGCCGATTTTTTTATTTTTATTACAAATGCTTTTTTTGGCCCTGGGGTCCTTCTGGGACCCCCTGAACAGGCCTAGGGGGTCACGGTGTTTCTACCCTGCCCCCTTCTCTTGTTTTATACCTTTGTTTCTCTGTTTTCTAGTGACTCGCTTCTACCGAGCCACAAGATGGCTGCCAACACTTCCTGGTTTGGAGTGTTCGCAGCCAATCACACACAAGCTCGTGCACGGGAGCCATTTTTTGAACATTTCGTAAAGATTCGTCAAACGACACCAAAGTTATGAGCACATGGAGGTGCTCCAGGAGAGGGGCCGCGCAACCCCCTCCCAACATGAGTGAAGCCCCGTAACTAAACACTAAACCACTACTGCCAGCACGCCCTACACTACAGAAACGCCACTGCACTACCTTAAACCCTAAAACACTACCCCCAGCACCACCCTCTACACTACACAAACACCACTGCACTACCGTAAACCCTAAAACACTACCCACAGCAGGACCCCCTACCCTACACAAACACCACTGCACTAAGCCTAAACCATAAAACACTACCAGTCCATTGGCTCACAGCTCTGCTTTTGCGAGCCGACAGCCCGTAGCTCTCTCTGTGCGAGCCGAGCCCATGGGACGTAGCTCTCCCTTTGCGAGGCTGCCCGACGGCCCACAGGTCTCCCTGTGCTAGCCGGATCGCAGTTGTCAGTCTGCGAACCGATATTGGGAATATAAGGCGGCTCTAAAAAGAGCCTTTGTGTTTATTAGTTGGAGCTACATATAAGTGCGGATGCACAGCTTCAGGTTATTCAGAAAAATTCGATTTCCCTGATCTGTGAAGTGTACTCCATCACTTCTGTAGATATCAGCCATATCATAACGTATGTTGTTGTTGTAAATCAACCCCATTCTATGGTCTCTGAGGTATGCAGACACAGCTTTGTTGACATTCTTCCTAGATTTTTCAATCTGAGGACAAAATTTGTTTGACCATTTCCACTTCTGTCTTTGGCATATATTGGAATATTCAAAGACAGTTTGAGGCAAAAGCAACATCAATTGTCTAAAGGTGTCCTTCATTAGCATTTCCAAACCTACCCCAGTCAATGTGCCTAGGTCATTTCCACCACAGTGCACAATCATGAGGTCAGGGAGTTGGAGATGCAAACAGGTTTTAACCAAAGGGAGTAATTGGTGCCACTTCAATCCTCTCTGTCCAAACCATTTAATGTCCACATTTTGTAAACCTAGGTCTAAGTCAATACGCCTCTGTTCTGCATACCTCTTGCACCAGAAAACATAGCTATGTCCTACGATCTATACTAGCATTTTGAAGGTATAGCTGGAAGATATGGATAGATGTCTGTAGCTCATGCAGTCCGTTCATAGAATAAGAAATATGTTTAAAGATGCGGAACTACTTTTTTTTCTCATACAAAACGATAACTGATTGGGAGAGGAAAAACATTGTTTACTAAAAAGTAGGGTGCATATTAGTTTGTCGAAAAGCATCTTTGTCATTGGTTAATAAAAAGCAGTTTCAACGTAGAGTTCATATGATAGGATAAAATTTGGGTCAGTTCAACCACACCTGCTACTTACATTTGGAAGGCACTGTTCGAACTTAAAACAATGGTGAACTTTTAACCTGCACGTGCCCTTAAATGTTCGAGAAAATGTTGCAAAAAAATATCGTTAGGTTTGAAAAAATGATGAACTTTTAACCTGCACGTGTCGTAGAATGTTCTAGAAAGTTTGTTGATAGAATACGTTGAACTTCTCACCTGTATGTGTTCTTAAATTTAAAAAAAAGTGTTTATATGGAAAGTTCAAAAATAATCAATAGAGAGAAGTTTTGCAATTTGAAAAAATAAAGGAACTATTCTGATTTGTTCTTTACATGTATTTATGTGTGGAGCAACAGGGAAATTGTGCCATTACTGGTTCCATTCTTGATGAGAGCGGTGCATTACATGTACTGTGTGACAAAGAAAGAATTGCAAATTTGGCAGGGAGAAAGGTCTTGGTGCAGAAAGTGCGGTTTTGTGGAAATGGTGTAAATCCGTTCAGTAGTTTTTAAGATATTAAAGGAAAAAAAGATATATATGTCTGGACTGTGCCTAACTCCCGAGCACGAGCTTGCCTCTGATTGGCTGCTAACAATTCAAACCAGGAAGTGTTAGCAGCCATCTTGTGCCTCGCATCGAGTGAAAATATAAAAGAAAGGTCCCGGGGGCAATTTAATATACCGGAGCTCTGTCTGTGCGAGATACCGCTTTCACGCTGCGTCTCCCTACATCAGCAGGTAACGCACCCTTTTCCACCATCAACAGCATACCTCCAACAACATACTTGGGCCCGCAAGTCTGCCTCTGCGAACCACTTGTCGGCTCACAGCTCTTCGGGTGCAAGTTCTCTGGCCCGCAGTTGTATCTGTGAAGCCAATACTGGAAATATACCGGAGGTGTCTCTCTGCGAGATACGCTCTTCACGCTCCCTCTCCCCACATCAGTGTTCCGCAGCTATCCCTTTGGAAGCCGATGGCCCGTACCTTTCCCTATACTAGTCGGCCCGCAGGTGTTCCTCTGCGAGCTGGCCCGCAGCTCTTCCTCTGCGAACTGACGGGCCGCGGTTCTCCCTCTATGAGCCTGCTAGTTGGCTCGCAGTTCTTCATCTACGAGCCAGACCGCCGGCTCTTAAGTCTCTGTGAACAGATGTAAGGCAATGATCATGCAGGTCGGACACCCAACACTGCTCCGACATCCCCCAGTAGGAGCTCCTTGTCCACCATCTCCCCTCACCCCCAACCCCACAAACAAATGTGACAGTCATGTTAGGTTGGACAAATAAGAATCTTAGTCATGTATGGATTTACATATAAAACATTTTATTAAAACAAAACAACAACAAATAAAACTATGTACAGCCATGTCGTGTGTGTCATCGCTGGACCATTTGTGAATCACAGCCTGTAAGACAAAAAGAAAGATAAGATGGTGCGTCATGCGTCCAGCAAAGGAGAAAGAGAAAGAGTGAGGGAGAAAGAGAGAAACAAAGAAAGAGTGAGAGAGAGAGGAAGACAAAGAAATAGAGAAAGAGTGAGAGAGAGAAAGAGAGAAATAGTGTGAGAGAGGAAGAGAGAGAGAGAAAGAGTGAGAGAGAGGAAGAGAGAGAGAAAGAGTGAGAGAGAGGAAGAGAGAGAGGAAGAGTGAGAGAGAGGAGAGAAAGAGTGAGAGAGAGGAAGACAGACAAAGACAGAGAAAGAGTGAGAGAGAGAAAGAGTAAGATACAAGGAAAAGAGAGAGAGAGAAATAGTGTGAGAGAGAGGTAGAGAGAAAGAGAGAAAGAGTGAGAGAGAGAGGAGAGAGAGAAAGAAAGAATGAGAGAGAGAGAGGAACAGACAGAGAAAGAGAGAAAGTGTGAGAGAGAGAAAGGAAGAGATGGAGAGGGAGTGTTGACACTGGAGAAAATCTTCGCAGCTTACCTTTGTGCCTCCGGTGTGTCTCCAACCACGTGCCGGGACATAGTGCACCCTTAAGTTTAGTGATCTGAAAGATAGTATAGAATTAGTAATTGCAGAGTACATACAACTGCACACGCCTAATTATCTGTTTCGGCAATGCGCACTCAAGCTGCTGCAGCCCATCCACTCCACTGCTCGGAGGTGTCTGTGCGCTCTTGTGCACCCAGGCTGCTGCACACTATCCACTCCCACCGCCCAGAGGTGACTGCCCGCTGCTGCGGAAAGAAGTATCTCTGCTCACCTTCCGCCACCGGCGTGTGTGTAAGAGGGTGCACCACGTGCTGAAGCAACTTTGTCAGGCGTTGTCAGGATGGCCACGCATCATCGCAGTTTGTACACGCGTTCAGCTGTGGTGGTGTGGGGAGGGACGTCGATTCGTGAATCACAGCCTGTTAGATAAAAAGCAAGATAGGATTGTGCATCATTTGTCCATCAAAGGAGAGAGAAAGAGAGAGAGAAAGAAAGAGTGAGAGGAAGACAGAGAGAAAAAGAAAGAAGGAGTGAGAGGAAGACAGAGAGAAAGAGAGAAACAGTGGGAGTGACAGGAAGAGAGAGAGAAAAAGAAAGAAAGAGTGAGAGGAAGACAGAGAGAAAGAGTGAGAGAGACGAAGAGAGAGAAACAGTGAGAGACAGAAAGAGAGAGAAAGAGTGAGAGAGAGGAAGAGAGAGAGAAAGAGTGAGAGAGAGGAAGAGAGAGAGAGAAAGAGTGAGAGAAAGGAAGAGAGAGAGAGAAAGAGTGAGAGTGAGGAAGAGAGAAAGTGTGAGAGAGAGGAAGACAGAGAAAGAGAGAAAGAGTGAGATACAAGGAAGAGAGAAAGAGAGAAACAGTGTGAGAGAGAGGAAGAGAGAGAGAAACAGTGTGAGAGAGAGGAAGAGAGAGAGAAAGAGTGAGAGAGGAAGAGAGAGAAAGAAAGAATGAGAGAGAGAGGAAGAGACAGAGAAAGAGAGAGTGTGAGAGAGAGAAAGGAAGGAAGAGATAGAGAGTGAGAGAGAGAGAAAGAGTGTGAGTGACAGAAAGGAAGAGATGGAGAGGGAGAGTGAGTGTTGACACTGTGGAGAAAATCCTCACAGCTCACCTTTCTGTCACCGGTGTGTCTCCAACCACGTGCCGACATATAGGGCAGCCCTCAAGCTTAGTCATCTGAAACATAAAAATGGAATCAGTAATGGATGAGCACATACAACTGCGTATGCCTAAATCGCTGTCCCGCCTTTGTGCACCCAGGCTGCTGCACACTATCCACTCCCACTGCCCAGAGGTGACTGCCCGCTGCTGCGGAAAGAAGTATCTCTGCTCACCTTCTGCCACCGGCGTGTGTGTAAGAGGGTGCATCACGTGCTGAAGCAACTTTGTCAGGCATTGTCAGGATGGCCACGCATCATCGCAGTTTGTACACGCGTTCAGCTGTGGTGGTGTGGGGGGGACGTCGATTCGTGAATCACAGCCTGTTAGATAAAAAGCAAGATAGGATTGTGCGTCATTCGTCCATCAAAGGAGAGAGAAAGAGAGATAGAGAGAGAAAGAAAGAGTGAGAGGAAGACAGAGAGAAAAAGAAAGAAGGAGTGAGAGGAAGACAGAGAGAAAGAGAGAAACAGTGGGAGTGACAGGAAGAGAGAGAGAAAAAGAAAGAAAGAGTGAGAGGAAGACAGAGAGAAAGAGTGAGAGAGACGAAGAGAGAGAGAAACAGTGAGAGACAGAAAGAGAGAGAAAGAGTGAGAGAGAGGAAGAGAGAGAGAAAGAGTGAGAGAGAGGAAGAGAGAGAGAGAAAGAGTGAGAGAAAGGAAGAGAGAGAGAGAAAGAGTGAGAGTGAGGAAGAGAGAAAGTGTGAGAGAGAGGAAGACAGAGAAAGAGAGAAAGAGTGAGATACAAGGAAGAGAGAAAGAGAGAAACAGTGTGAGAGAGAGGAAGAGAGAGAGAAAGAGTGAGAGAGGAAGAGAGAGAAAGAAAGAATGAGAGAGAGGAAGAGACAGAGAAAGAGAGAAAGAGTGTGAGAGAGAAAAAGGAAGAGATAGAGAGTGAGAGAGAGAGAAAGAGTGTGAGTGACAGAAAGGAAAAGATGGAGAGGGAGAGTGAGTGTTGACACTGTGGAGAAAATCCTCACAGCTCACCTTTCTGTCACCGGTGTGTCTCCAACCACGTGCCGGGATATAGGGCAGCCCTCAAGCTTAGTCATCTGAAACATAAAAATGGAATCAGTAATGGATGAGTACATACAACTGCGTATGCCTAAATCGCTGTCCCGCCTTTGTGTATCCAGGCTAGTGTACCCCATCCACTTCCACTGCCCAGAGGTGTCTACCCGCTGCTGTATACCCAGGCTGCTGCACCCCATGCACTCTCACTGCCCGGAGGTGACTGCGTGCCGCTGCACACCCAGGCTGCTGCACCCCATCCACTCCCACTGCCCGGAGCTGACTGCCCGCCGCAGCGCAAGCAAGCCTCTCTGCTCACCTTACACCACCGGCGTGTGTCGAAGAGGGTCCACCACGTGCCGAAGAAACCTCCTCACCCGTTGTGTACACGCGGAGAGCGGAGCTCACAATTCAGGTTGAGTGTTGATTGCAGGATGGCCACGCTTCATCGCAGGCCTGCAAGACAAAAAGCAAGATAAGATTGTGCGTCATGCGTCCATCAAAGGAGAGAGAAAGAGAGATAGAGAGAGAAAGAAAGAGTGAGAGGAAGACAGAGAGAAAAAGAAAGAGTCAGAGGAATACAGAGAGAAAGAGAGAAACAGTGAGAGTGAGAGGAAGAGAGAGAGAAAAAGAAAGAAAGAGTGAGAGGAAGACAAAGAGAAAGAGTGAGAGAAGAAGAGAGAGAGAAAGAGTGTGAAGGAGAGAAAGGAAGAGATGAAGAGGGACAGTGAGTGCTGTGTCTCCAACCACGTGCCGGGACCTAGTGGAGCCCTCAAGCTCCCACATCTAAACATAGTACAGAATTAGTAATGGGAGAGTATATACGACTGCGTACGCCTAAATCGCTGTGCCGCCTTTGTGTATCCACTCCCGCCGCCCAGACGTATTTGCCCACCGCTGCGCACCCAGGCCTCACTGCTCAACTTTTCGCGGACAGGGCACCCTCCGCATCATGCAGTCCCGCTCCGCAGGCAAACAATTCTGACATTTGGTGCTGCGTCTTTATTTTGCCATGGCAGAGGACATACTAGTGCACCTATCATCATCGCAGGTTGCACACCCGCTCAGTCCTTGCGGTGCCACTAACTCAGTGAACAATGAGGCCACGCACGTGGTGATAGGCCTCCCTGTTCGGTGGCTCAGGCCTACACTGCGGTCCAGCAGGTCACACAAACCCTGAGCTGTCCAGACCGCCGGGACGGGCCATCACCGCAAGCTGTTCACCCGCTCAGCAGCTACGTTACCCGTATCTCAGTGGACCGAAAGTCACCGTCCCGTGCCGGTGTGCCTGTGCCGGCCGCAGTGCATCTGGTGCAAGCAACTCTGAAATGGCGTCGAGCACGTGTGCCCGGTCTTTTTTATTGGCAGGGTCACGTGTCCTGTGACGCCTGTGCTGGATGGGTGTGGTGTGGGTGTATACTAGCCGTGAGGGAGTGGCTGTGGTGTACTGACAACTAGGGTGTGACCAGCAGATCACTGCAATGAAAATCTGGGCCATGTAGCGTTGATGTCCGTCCCTGTAAGCGTAAGCAGAGTGGGCTGGCCTGGCGTATGTCAGTCCTGCATGAGGCTGTGAAGAATGACTCCGGAGCTATGGGCGTGGCTCCATTGTGAGCTGTATGAGGAATCAACTGATGCGGCACTGTTGCCAGATTGGGCTAGATCACGCACAATTGGGCTATATTTTTCCCGGTTGTGCGGTAAAATTTTGGTTTGTGCTAGTTGCCAGATTATAAATTTATATACAGCGCTCCAGCAAACTAGTATGTTAAAGCGCTTTATTAGACAAATATTTACTTGGCAGCCTGCTGCAACATCAATTACAATCCATTCACTGCCTGCTTGACGATGTCCCTGCCCCTCCTTCCTTAAAGTAGCAATATTGGGCTAGTTTGGGCTACTTTTTGGTTGTCTTTGGGCTAGAGAATGCTTAAAAAATCTTGCAACACTTTCATGCGGGTGTTCTTGTTCTAGTGCTGCCGTCACCCGGGTCGCAAGCGTCAATGTGTCACTCTGTGAGCCAAGTCCCTGAACATGGCCAACATGGAAGGTATGGGGAATCACTGACCCTACATTCATCCATAGTTCCACACAAGAAAGATGGTGGACATGACACATCTGTGTGGGTGTGAATGTTTATTGCACATTCAGTGGAGTATTGCAGCTGTAGCAATACTGGGCCATGCAAAATCCAAATTTCAGTTTTTGGGACATGGAGGGCAGCCAATTAGAGACAAGCTCGTTGTCGGAGTTAGGGTGCGCCAACATATGTACTTATAAAATCACTCCGCCAATCCCCACGCACTTATAAATTCACTATACACTCTCCTTGCAGTACTCTAATCATCCAGTCTCTACGTACGTACTTGTACAATGACCGAGACAAAGTTACATAACCAAAGTTTTCTCCTACTGTCAAAGGTAAGTTGGTTGCATACGCTGTCCAGAGCACAATGTAATGTGGTAGGGCCCAGGGGCAGCATGTTGCATACATAATGAACACACGGACACAGATAGATAGTGGAACTGGGTACGAGCACGTGCACTCGACTCCTTTTTATTACCAGGGTCACATGTCCAGTGACGTCTGTGTTGGATGCGGGTGGGGTGAGTGTAAGCCAGCCCTCCGGGAATGGTTGGTGCTGGTAACAAGTACAACAGTAATCATCAGATCACACACAGAGATTCAATCATAAAGGGTCCATGACTTGTGCTACAGTAAGTTAGGGGCACCAGATCTGAAATCATACACAAAAGATTCTGTCATAAAGGGTCCATCACTTGTGGTGGACTGAGGTAGGAGCATCAGAAGCATTCCGCGTGTGCACAGCTAGCGATGATGCGTGGTCTGGGAGGGCCGCACTGGTAGCAATGTCTGTTGCCTACTGGACTGCGTCATCTGCAATCGCAACTTAATCTGAATTGTGAGCCCTGCTGTCTGCAGTGTAGATCGAAGGCAGTAGTCAGCACAGACATCAAGGAATGCTTTTTGTCACTTCCTCTTGACATAATTCGAGGACATAGAGTACAATTCTGTCTGCAATTAATAAATCAAGACTGAATTCAAATTGTGAGCTCTGCTGTGCGCAGTGTAGACTGCCATTTAGTGTTCCTTTGGACTTCCAAGATGAAGTTGGTCATTGTACTAAAGCTATAACTGATATAAAACAAGTTTTTGAAGCAAGGATACTAAAAGGATATTATGTAGGTTCTAGGGACGTAATACTTAGTTGCCTACTGGACTCTGCAATTAATGAATCAAGAGTCAATTTTAAATGTGAGCCCTGATGACAGCAGTGTAGGCCGGAGGCAGTGGTCAGCAAGGGCCCACAGCCACGTGGCGTTGAGTTGAGCTGTACAGTTAGTGTCACCTGAAGCAACCAGCTTGTGTGGAGCCTGCGATGATGCGTGGTCCGGGCGGGCCGCACTGGTAGCAATGTCTTTTGCCTAATGAATTCTGTCGTAATAAGTCCATGTGGCGTTGACTTGTGGTGCACTGAGTTAGTGGCACCTGAAGCACTCAGCGTGTGCTCATCCTGCGATGATGCGTGGTCCGTGTGGGCCGCACTGGTAGCAATGTGTTTTGTTGAATGAATTCTGCCTTAATAAGGCCACGTGGCATTTACTTGTGGTGCACTGAGTTAGTGGTACCTCTGGCGCTCAGCGTGTACGCAGCCTGCGATGATGCGTGGTCCGGGCGGGCCGCACTGGGAGCAATGTGTCTTGCCTACTGGACTGCGTCATCTGCAATCGCAACTCAATCTGAATTGTGAGCCCTGCTGTCCGCAGTGTAGATCGAAGGCAGTAGTCTGTACCGACATAACTGTGCAGTGCTGTGCCGCTGTGTTCGCAGGGGGCTTGTGTCGAGGAGGCCCGCGGTCATGGCGGCAGCCACGTGGCAGGGTGAGGGTCGCCGCTCTGGCAGAAGCGTTGGCTTTCACACAAGTGAACCACGCCCAGAACCCCGGCCTATTTATTCACACTTCTACGCTGGAGTGGCGTATGTTGGACCAGCCCACTGCGCTTCCGCTTATAGGGGGTGACGACACAGGTTCATGACCGAGATCTTCCCCACTGCCTGAGGTAACATGGTTGCGTACACTGTCCACAACACTACAAGCACCAGCTTGTTTTTGGATCACACAGCAGATAGGTTTAATGAACATTATAATTAGAAATTAGCATTTAAAAAACCTTTGAAATTCACCGAAAAAACCATAGGTTTCAGGGACGTTATAGTTAGTTGGACATTTCACTCATACAAAACCATAGAAATTCCTCCGTTATAGTTAGTTGAGCTAACTATAACTCGCGCCCCCGCAATGCACTGCTGATGACGTCACATATTACATCATTCATGACATGGTCAGTGATATCGGCAGGATCCGCGCACCCTGAGCTCATCCTGCCGATTAAAAAAAAAAAAAAATGCTTTTTTTTGCCCAGGGGGTCCTTGTGGGACCCCTGAGCAGACCTAGGGGGTCAGGGTGTTTCTACCCTGCCCCCTTTGTGCGTTTTGCGCACTTTTTTTTACTGCTTTCTTGTTCCTCGGTTCTACCGAGGATCAAGATGGCTGCCAACACTTCCTGGTTTGGAGTGTTGACAGCCAATTAGCAGACAGCTCGTGATCGGGAGGGTGCGCGAATCCGACGCGGCCATAGATATATATGTACTTTTACTTTTGATTTTCTCAGCAACTACTGAACGGATTTACACCATTTAACAAAAGGGTTCTTTCTGAACCAAGAACTACCTCTTTGCCAAATTTGGTGTAATTCCGTTCAGCAGTTCGGGCTGTAGCCGTGTCTAAAGTTTCCTATGGGAAATTGATTTTTTGACTCTTATTTTTTTAATTTCTCCGCAACTACTGAACGGATTTACACCATTTAACAAAAAGGGTTCTTTCTGAACCAAGAACTACCTCTTTGCCAAATTTGGTGTAATTCCGTTCAGCAGTTCAGGCTGTAGCCGTGTCTAAAGTTTCCTATGGGAAAATGAATGGGGAAAACACGTTTTGGGACCCCCTTTTTCTCGGCCCCCACTTGACGAATCACCCTGAGACTTTCAGGGTAGGAGCGGACCGGAGCGGGCCATAAAGTTTGAAAATTTCGCGAAGATTCGTCAACCGACGCAAGAGTTATTTCAAATAGAATGTCGCGGATTTCCTATGGAAAATAGGTCCTAACTATAACTATCTACTGGCGACCGCCAGTAGATAATATATTCACTGAAAAAACCATAGGTTTCAGGCACGTTATAGTTAGAAATTAGCATTTAAAAAACCTTACAAATTCACTGAAAAAACCATAGGTTTTAGGGACAGTTATAGTTAGTTGGACATTGCACTCGTACAAAACCCGTGAAATTCCCCCGTTATAGTTAGTTCAGCTAACTATAACTCGCGCCCCGCAATGCACTGCTGATGACGTCACATATTACATCACTCATGACATGGTCAGTGACATCACTGATGACATCACTGATGACATCTCAAATGACATCACTGATGACATCATCCAGTGACTGTGTGTTTCTATAAAGTTTAAATATGTTTAATATATATGCCAAGGTGTATTGAAGAATGAGTGGGTGTATAAGTGTCTGGATGGATGATTTAGTAGGTGCGTGACTGACTCTATAAGTGAGTGATTAAACGTATCTTACTGAATGCATGGGTTAGTGATTAAACTGTGTGAATGTCTGTATCCGTCTGTCTGTTGCTGTGTAAGTGGCTGCATGGGTTTGTGAATAGCTACATGAGTGTCTATATGAGTTATTGATTGGTTGTCTGAGTATCTGTATGGGTGCCTGAGTGTTTGTGTGGGTGGGGTGTGTGTGACTGCACATAGATGTGTGAGTGGGTGATTCACTGGGTGCATGGTTTCAAGAGTGCATCTGTGATGGACTGTATGGGTGGGTGAGTGTGGGTATGGGTGTGTTAGTGAGTGAATGTATATCTCAGTGGTACATGTGTGAGTAACTACATATGTGAAAGGCAGTATATATGTGTGTTGGAGTATATAAATAGCTATAAGCGAGAGTGTGTGATTGTGATTGTGAGAGTGACTATGGATGAGTGTGTGCTTGTATCAGTGATTGTATAAGAGCGTAAGAATGTGCTAGTATTTGTATGAGTAAGTGAGCTGGTGTGTGTATAACTGTATAGGTGAGTAAATGGCAGTGTGTTTAATTATTTGCATGACTGACTAGGTGTGTGAGTACCTCTATGGATGAGTGGCGGTGTTTGAGTGTCTATATAGGAGTATGAGTGCATATGATAGTCCTGTACTGAGTGACTGTACGGGTGAGTGAGTGGATGTGTGTGTAGACCTAAGAATCAGTGAGTGGGTATGTAGTTATTGGTGTTGGAGTGTCTATGGTTTTGCGAAAGGCAGTCTGTAATTTAGAGTGGGTATATCAAAGGTTATATTAGGGTGTGAGGAGGTGCATCAGAGTATCACGTGGATGATGTCATCAGTGATGTCATCAGTGATGTCATTTGAGATGTCATCAGTGATGTCACTGACCATGTCATGAGTGATGTAATATGTGACGTCATCAGCAGTGCATTGCGGGCGCGAGTTATAGTTAGCTGAACTAACTATAACGGGGGAATTTCACGGGTTTTGTACGAGTGCAATCTCCAACTAACTATAACTGTCCCTAAAACCTATGGTTTTTTCAGTGAATTTGTAAGGTTTTTTAAATGCTCATTTCTAACTATAACGTGCCTGAAACCTATGGTTTTTTCAGTGAATTTCAAAGGTTTTTTAAATGCTAATTCCTAACTATAACATGTCTGAAACCTATGGTTTTTTTCAGTGAATTTCAAAGGTTTTGTAAATGACAATTTTTAAATGTATTAATTGTTATATTTATTTTTTTGATACTGATTGCCTACATTTTTTTAAACTATTTATTTTTAGATATTTTATTTTTAAATTACATTGTAATTACATTATACATTACATTACAAAATATACTTTCTCAGAATGAATTACTTTAGTTTAAATACTTTGCAAATAGGCAATAGACTTTTAAGTACAGTAGTTACAGTTGTTGCAATGGGCAACACAATTTCAAACACAATGCAACATTGAGCTCAATGTGAATTTCTAGTTAAATGCAATTAGTTACTTTATGGATTAGTTTTCTAACCACAGGACTGGATCCTAGTTTCAGTCCTGGGACATCTCCTTTAAACAGTTGAGTAAAAGCGTTTTGGTTACAGTAGTGATTTTTAAGGAATATTATTGTATTTTAAAAGTTGACACTTAGAAACTTTTTCACATAGAATCACCAATGTTATCCTATGGGAAGAAATTCACTTAGCAGGTAAGTAGTGTTATCGTTACTTTTTCTTACTCAGTGGTGGATCCTGGATCCAGCACTGGCGCATCTCCTGTAAACAGTTGAAAGAATGCGTTTAAGTCATACAGGCGATTTTTAAGGAATATTTGTAGTTTGTGAAAATCGACACTGAAACTTTTCTGCTGAAAACCAGACAATGGATTCCTATGGAAGGAAATACAAGTTACTGGTAAGTACGGTTAGAATTACTTTTCAAGGTCAGTGCTGGGCTAAAAGATGCAGCACTGGGTTCTCTCCTGATAACAGGTGAGTAAATCGGAATTCGTAGTTCGGCTGATTTTAGAGGAATATTATAAAGTTCCAAAACTCCACACTTAGAAGAATTTCCAAGTGAAACCAGTCAATGTTAGCCTATGGAAGGAAATTCAAGTTACTGGTAAGTACGGTTAAAATTACTTTTCAGGATCAGTACTGGGCTCAAAGATGCAGCACTGAGGTCTCTCCTGATAACAGGTGAGTAAATCGGAATTCGTAGATCGGCTGATTTTAGAGGAATATTTGTATGTTTCAAAAATCGACAGAAACTTTTCAGCAAAAAGCAGGCAATGATATCCTATGGAAGGAAATTCAAGTTACTGGTAAGTACGGTTAAAATTACTTTTCAGGATCAGTACTGGGCTCAAAGATGCAGCACTGAGGTCTCTCCTGATAACAGGTGAGTAAATCGGAATTCGTAGTTCGGCTAATTTTAGAGGAATATTTGCACAATGGTGAAGGGAGGGGGCGGGGCCTGAGGTGACATGTGTGCAAACATGCCCCGTGGCGCGTTTTAAGTTGGGGGATTAAGTCCCCTTGAATCATGAGGGTCCCTGGGGTCCAACTAGCCCACCCTGTACCTCCAGTATGCGCCAGGGAGCTGGGTTGCAGAGAGGTGTTCAGAGGCCACGCCCCTTTTTACACCTCTCTGCAACACAGCTCTGTGGCGCTTTCTGGATGTAACAGGTGGGCTAGTTGTCCCCCAGGGACCCTCAGGATTGAAGGGGATTTAATTCCCCATCTTAAAACGCACCACGGGGCCTGTTTGCACACATGTCACCTGAAGCCCCGCCCCCTCCCTTCACCACTGTGCAAATGCACCCCATGGTGCATTTTAAGTTTGGGGATTAAGTCCCCTTGAATCCTGAGGGTCCCTGGAGTCCAACTAGCCCACCATGTACCTCCAAAAAGCGCCACAGAGCTGCGTTGCAGAGAGGTGTAAAAAGGGGCGTGGCCTCTGTACACCTCTCTGCAACGCAACCCCCTGGCGCATACTGGAGGTTCCTGGTGGGCTAGTTGGCCCCCAGGGACCCCCAGTATTCAAGGGGAATTTGTTCCCCATCTGCAAACGCGCCAGGGGCGCGTTTGCAGAGTGCTGGAAGGAGGGGGCGTGGCTTCCAGCGCGATGCCGGTCTTTTTTTTTTTTTCATTTTTAGAAAGGGGGCTGTGTGGCCCCCCTTGTTTTTCTAATTTCTTGGCCCTGGGGACCCCATCCCCCAGGGCCTGCCCCCTAATATCTTGTTAAAAAAAAAAAATTGGAAGGGGGCCGCGTGGCCCCCCTCCCCAGGCCTTAATCGCCCCGGGGACCCCATCCCCCGGGGCATGGCCTTCTTTTTTTAAAAATGTTATGGAGGGGGCTGTGTTGCCCCCTCCTTAGGCCACTTATGGCCCCGGGGACCCCATCCCTCGGGGCCGGCCTTTGGTTTTTTTTTTTGTGTTTTTTTCTTCAATTTTAACATTTGGGGAGGGGTGCCGTGTGGCCCCCCTCCTGGGCCACTACTAGCCCCAGGGACCCCATCCCCCTGGGCTGGCCCTCTCCGTTGGGGACCGTGGGGGGGTCCCCAATCCCCGCACGGTCCCGCCGGCTCCCCGCGTCCCTCGGGAGCCGGCATTGCTTTTCCACATGGGGAGCTGCTAAGATGCAGCTCCCCGTGTGGAAAAGCAATTTGCTTTGAATTTTGGAAGAGAGAGCAGGTTTCCTGCTCTCGCTTCCAATATCCAAAGCAGTTTGCTATGGCAGGGCGGGAGCCGCGAGGCTCCCGTCCTGCCATAGCAAACTACAGTGTCCCGGGGGTAGGCACCCCGGGACACTGCAGGAGCCGGCCCTGGGAAGTGGCGGTCCCCAGGGCCACCACAGGCTCCAGGAGGGGGGCCACGCGGGCCCCCTCCCAACTTCTTCAAAGCCCCGGGGAGGTGGTGGTCCCCGGGGCTCGGGGGTCCGTAACGGACCCCCATATTGAAATATTTAGTGGCCCGGGAGGTGGCGGTCCCCGGGCGTGTGGGGGCTGGAGCCCCCCACACAGGTTAATTTATTAAAAAATAAGAAGCCCCGGGGGTGGCAGTCCCGGGGCTGCGGGAGGGCCGAGAGCCCTCCCGCACCATTATTTTTTTAAAGCCCCGGGGGGTGGCGGTCCCCGGGGCTTGGGGGGGCCTTAGAGGCCCCCCACACATAAAAATAAAAAAGCAGGCATGCCCCCGGGACTTGGGCCACCCGGGGGCCAAATAGCATCGAAGCGCGGGAGACCGCGCTTCGATTTTTTTTTTTATCGTCTGGATCCGTGCACCCAGCGCGTTTTTGCCGATTTTTTAAAAAATAAATAAAAAAATGTTGGGCCTTGGGGGTCCTTGTGGGACCCCCTGAGCAGGCCTAGGGGGTCAGAGTGTTTCTACCCAGCCCCCTTTTCGTGTTTTTTGTGTTTTTCTCACTGCTTTCTTGTGCCTCGGTTCTACCGAGGAACAAGATGGCTGCCAACACTTCCTGGTTTGGAGTGTTGACAGCCAATTAGCATACAGCTTGTGATCGGGAGGGTACGCGGACCCTACGCGGCCATAGATATATATGTGATTTTACTTTTGATTTTCTCAGCAACTACTGAACGGATTTACACCATTTAAGCAAAAGGCACGACTCTGAACCAAGGGCTACCTTTTTGCCAAATTTGGTGTAATTCCGTTCAGCAGTTAGGGCTGTAGCTGCGACTAAAGGTTCCTATGGAAAAATGAATGGGGAAAACACGTTTTGGGACCCCCCTTTTTTCTCAGCCCCCGCTTGACAAATCACCCCGAGACTTTCAGGATAGGAGCGGACCGGAGCGCCCCAACAAGTTTGAAAATTTCGCGAAGATTCGTCAACCGGCGCCAAAGTTATTTCAAATAGAATGTTGCGGATTTTATATGGAAAATAGGTCCTAACTATAACTATCTACTGGCGACCGCTAGTAGATAATATATGTTTTTTTATATATCTTTAAAAAAATTCTCAACAACAAATAAACATTTTTTTATGTAGTTTAATTTTAAATGTTAACAGTGAAATAAATTAAAAACTAACAAGCATACTTGTATTTATTTATACTATAAACTTAATGTAGAAACAATCTTTAACATAAAGATAATATTTCAATAAATGTGGAAATGTAAAAAATTATAATATGATAAAATAGAAAGAAACTAAAAACTATATACATTACAAAAACAACAGTAGGGAAAGTCTTAGACTTCGAAGGGGTTACATTTATTATTTCCACTCCAGTCTAAGAAACATTAGAGAAAGCACTGGATTTTATGGGGTTAGATTTACTTTTCCTTCTTCAGTCTGAGCAATAGAAGGAAAAGCATTGGACTTTAGAAGGGTTAGATTTACAATTCCTACTCCAGCATAAGCAATAATAGTGAAATCATTGGTGTTTGGCAAGGTTAGATTTACTATTCCCACTCCAGACTAAGCAACAGTAGGAAAAGTGTTGGACTTCAAATAATAAAACAAGTGCTAATAACTAACTAAATATGTCAATAAGTAATAAAAGCAATAACTTATAGGGCATAAAAAAATAAATACCATAATATGTAATAAAAATATGAAAAATTAGTAAAGCATAACATAAAAAATAATAAAACTCACAATAACATTCATTTAATTAACTACTAATAAATTACACAATTTAAAGATAAATATCATAATATTCAATTTAAACTAATGCTAAAAGCAATTAAACAAAATCATTCAACACTCATTTCAAATTACTATGGAAAAATGATTAACATATAAAGTTCAACATTTCAATGTTACATGATCAATTACTAGTCACTCCATTACTTGAAAAAAGACAATTAATATACAAATTATTGTAATTTAGAAATCTTCCCACCCTATACCACTACCAACCAAAACTTCCAAAGTAAAAACAATAGATTCATAAAAAGCATATAAACATTAAAATACACATAAAACATTCCAGAAATTAAACACAACTTTATTAGAAATTTAGATATTTAATATTCAATTAAATATTTGATTAACAATTAGAAAATAATTCAACATTAAATTGAATGTATCTAAATTTCAAAAAACTCCTCAACCTCTTCCTCTATAATCCCAACAACCTGCTACTATTACTAAAAATAAAATCCAAATATAAATGTAAATTAACAAATTAAAATAAAAAAGAGATATAACAAACAATTAACATAATTAAAGATCAATTTAATAATTACCTTACAATAAATATAATTTATTTTCATTTTAGTTACCTTCCCACCCTATTACCCTACAAATCCAACAACCTTGCACTAAACTATAAATAAAGATTTTATTGTAAAACTAAACTATTATAATACTTGAATTTACAAACCATCTATTAAAAATGAATAACAAACATACAAACACCTAAAATTAAACTAAAAACAAAACACATCAAAATAATTATAAAACAATATTTTTTCCAACCATATTATTAGAAACAATATTAAAAACAACTATATTTTTTAAAACGATAATATTTACCAAAAATAAACTATGGGCCTGATTACGATGCCCATCGCCGCAGGCAGGTGACCGTCCGACAATGAGTCGGCGGTCCCACAAGCCCTATCATGATAGGACCGCCGTGTAGGCAGTCAGAAAGCACCTTTTTCTACTGCAGCTGGTGCTGCTGCCCAGGAAAAGGGCTGCAGTACTAAAAGGCACTATATTCTTGCGAACTGATATTCTGTACTACAATATTTTTGTATTAGCAATATTCTATTTACCATATTTATGTACCATAATATTTAAAACTTGATATTTTGTCCAACTACATTATGACCAGTAACATATAAAGTAACCATGATTTAAAATACAGATAAATATCATGAAATTGTGTAGGGTTTTATGAAATATTCATTCAAAGAAAATATTCCCTCATTTCATTAACATGTAAAGTGGTTTGGTATCTAACCCAACAGAGACAAAGCTATACAGAACCATAAATAAATTAAATAAGAATTAAAGGGATTTTTGGGGTCTAAGGTGCGCTACACTTTAAAATATGGACAAATCGACAACTTTATAGCAGTGTGAGACAGTAGTAGAAACCAGTGCTGGTTCATTGCAGTAACAACCTAGGGCACAGGCTTATTTCAGCTCACAGACTGAGAAGGGAGATGTGACCATCAAAGCTTACTTGAGAACTGAAAGGGCAGAAGACCATACAGACAGAGGAGACAAGAAGATGAAAACCTGACCCTAGATGGTTACGAAAGAGAAGGGTATAAATAAATAATAAACAAGAGAAAACAGCAGGTACACTTGATAGACCAATAGTGGACCATGGACAGTGTTTGATCATCAAAACAAGCATTTGCAATGCAGTCGGTCTCGCCTTTGGGACCTTATATGTATTTAGCTATGCAACACATTAGCCTGGGTGCTGAAAAATATACTGTTCTTTAACATGGAGGGAAAGTAAGCACCAAACTGCGTGACACGCCAGGTATGGGAACACATGGAGAGAAATATTGCCTTTCAGCGGGAAATGGTATAGTCCAAAGCTCTGTTTTTAATATAAAATCAGGGCCTTCGGTCGTCATATCATTGAAAATACAAGATTTGAAAAAAATATTATTGTCTACGGGTGCTCGTGGAAGACAATTTCTATTGACTGGAATCTAGAGAATGATAAAGTGATTCTGGTATTTTACTGACCTCTGCTGGTCATTTTCTATCAAGAAAGTTAAATAGAGGCAGTTGCCAGAAAAATAAAAAAAGAAAGTCCCTAAGCAGAAAGCAATTCTGGTATTTTACTGAACTCTACTGGTCGTTTTCTATCAAGACAGTTAAATAGAGGCAGTTGAACAAGCAGAAAGCAATTCTGGTATTTTACTGACCTCTACCCGTCGTTTTCCATCAAAACAGTTAAATAGAGGCAGTTGAACAGAAAAAAAGTCCCTAAGCGGAAGCGGACAAGTCCTAGGACTGATCTCCAGAGCCCACAAAGTACATACACATATAAGTATATACTAAAATATATCCAAGAGGTCTCGAATGCTCGATCTAAAAATGAGAAAATCCCCATTAATATAATGTTATAAACTACAGGTTCAGTCTCCTTCTTAATATTGGTCTTAATATTTCATCCAGTAAGAGTTCCTAAGGAGAAGGTCGATATCTGGCAGGGCAGAATAGTATATCCCAAAACAGCATTGGATGCAATAGGGCATTTTCTATAATAGGTGGTCAATGTAATGTTTTAACAGCATTACCCATTCGGGAGAGCACTCCCAGGTAGTAATTGACCAAGGAGGAGTCAGAAAAGCTCGTGGTGAAGCCTTAGCTATGAGACCCCAGTCATTAACTTTCTGGGAATAACTTTCCCCTTGTATAATATTGCAATTTGGAAATTCCAACAGCTGTACTCAATCAAAAATGCTTCATCTGATTGGCTTCTTGTCCTGTCAATATCTACCCAGGAGATTCATAGCTATTGCCTGAAACAAGCCTTATTACAGTGTGAAACTACATATCACTATGTCTTCTTCACGTAACAGCTGCCTGTCAGGATCACAGAGTTCAAATAAAGTACTAGAATGATCACCTGTTTCACAGAATGAATGAATCTGCTGAAAAAAACAGCATTACAATCATTTACTCTTCTGTAGAAAAGGCTGAATACATACATGAAAATGTTTCTAATAAGCTACGGGTTCCTGAACTAAATGAGCCACAAAAAACAATCCTTCCATGCAAAGGTATTATATACTTTTTATTTTAGTTTTATATAGCGCAAAGTCGACCCAAAGGTATCAGACCACTTTACATGAGCACCAGTTGCATTACAGATGGATACATTCATTTTGCGGGGGCGCTCGCCTGCGTCCCGAAGGTTCGCCTGGCACGCAGGGGTGGCAAATCCTTCAGCCTCTTGGGGGCACAGGCATGGAACAAACTTCCACTGCCCCTGAGACGTGTGAGAGATCTGATGAGTTTTAAAAAAAACTGTTGAAAACTTGGCTCTTTGGAAGCTAAACCATCTTTGGGCTAGCAGCTATGTGATTCTGCAGCGCCGGGACACTCCTTTTGGAGTCGCTGAGCGTTATATAAACTCTTTCTTTCATTCATTCATTCATTCATTCATTCATTCATTTTGTTAGGCTCAGGGAGATTAAGTGATTTGCCCAGAATCACAGGATGTTGAGTGTACCTGCGGAGACTCCAACCCTGTTCCTCAGCTTCGAGGTCGACCGCTTTTGCTGTTAGGCCACATCCTCTACGTGAGTGTGCCCACTCACGTTTGTAGGCTAGGACAGTTTGCACTGTGTTTTTAAATAGCACTCACATTGTTTTCTTCTGATTTACAATGCTAAACATTTTAAAGTAGGTTTTAATTACTTATATTTGAATGTAGGGGCACATGCATCAAAGGTTTTTGCGATCGCAAACGGTGCGATTCGCAAAAATCGGCCATTTGCGATCGCAAATTGGTCTTTGGAGATGCATGAAAGTAGTTTCCTATGCGTAATTTAAGAATTCGCAATTATTTGCGAATTCCTAAATTATGATGCATTTAAGGAATCGCAATTTGCGATTCCTTAAATGCAATGCTAGAAGCACTTTCAAATAGCGATTTCGCTATTTGGGACCGCAAATTACAGACAAATCAAACTTGTCTGTAATTTGCAAAACTTTGAAAAATGCACTAAAATGCATTTTTAAAGTTTTAGGTTACACACACACATGACCTTGGGGCATGTGTGTGCTGCTAACATGGGTGCACATCACAATTTCAGGGTGCAACAGGGTGTCATTTTGACACCCTTGCACTCCTGAAATTGCATGAGCAATTTGCGAGTACCTACTGGTACTCGCAAATTGCGCATGCAATCTCCAATTCATTCCTATGGGCCTGTAGGCCCATAGGAATGAATGGGACGGCATTCTCTTAATTGCGACTCGCAATTTGCGACTGCAATTAAGGAATGTTTAGGAATCGCTATTTTTATAGCGATTCCTACATGAATAGGCTTTTGCGATTCCTTAATTGCGATTCCTTAATAATCGCAATTAAGGAATCGCATAAAGCCTACCTTGATGCATGTGCCAGGTAGTTGTTTAAATGGTATACAGATATGCATTTTAATAGACAATATATTACTTTATCATGTCCTCATATTTAACTCACAATAAAAAAACTATTTATCTTGATGCCCCTTCACATTATTTCAGGAAGATGCAACTACTCACAAAAGGAAATTGGAAAAAGTTATTATAGAAATTTAAATTTCAAAAAGATTACATTTTAAATATGGACCTGCCTGTAAATAGCTCCTGAACTGGTAAAAAAGTAGTGCTTATCACAATGTTACTATTTCAAAATTAGGGAAGTATTAAGCCACAAAGAAGATAGGCGTTGGACTTAGAACTAGGAGTGGTGAAATTTTAAAATGCACAAGAGTAATCTGAGTAATTTCGGAAATTTCGCATGTCTTTTGACGCAAAATTATTTAAAATTCCGCAATTACACCTGCTTGGAAACTTTTGAGTAATTTGGGTCAAATAAGCCAACTCAAGAGCACAAGAATGGCTGCTGTTTACTGATGTTCCTGTTTTGCTGCATTTAACTCTATTTTCTTAGTGCAAAATGCATCCTCAAGGGTGCAGTTTGTGCTAAGAAAGTCATGCTAAATACTGGGTCATGCTCCTTGCATATTCTGGTGTCATTTCGCTGTAAATTATCTGTAAATACACTACAGCAATCACAAAGCTAATATCCACCCCCACTTAGAGGTAAGAACAGAGGGTGCTGGATTTAGGATTTAGGTAAGGAACTCTTTTTTTTCTTTTCATTTAGTCCCTCACATTCTTTCAATCGGTCAGTTTCATACCCGCATTAAAACCTCAATGCTCATTTACTTCAGACTGCTCCACAGGAAATGTTTTAAATTCAACAGCTCCTATTCCAACAAAATGGCTTTCAGGAGTGCCAGACTTTTCTCACAAGACTGAGGAAGATATTTGTGAATTTATAGAAGACATGTCCTCATTTTAGCTACTGGAGCACTTTACATAACTATGAGAAAATCATGACAGAAAACCATTTTCTCTCAAACATGGTTCATCAAATCCCAGCAGAGGATCAGCATTTTTCACTGGGTAAAATCACCTAGAACTCCCCGCAACACCTAAACTTAGGGCCTTATTATGAGTACAGCGGTCCTGGGACCACTGTACTCATGTGGTGGTCCAACCACCACAACCCCGGTGGTCCAACCGCCGTATTACAATGGTGGCGGTGAGACTGCCACAAGACCACCCCCACCATCAGGATCCAGGATCCCGTGGTGGTGTGGAAAGCAGGCTGGAATCACAGCAGTGCCGATCCTGGCATCGCCTGGCAGATTCCGATTTGCTATTTCAAGCAGTTTATGACAGGGACTCCGCCATGAAATGCTTGGCGTAAAGGCATGGAAAGGGGCCGCCATCAGGGCCCTCGGGCAAATCTGCCCATTTGAGTGCATGAGGGGGGCACATGATGCCCCCCAAAAATAAACGGTTGTCCGTGCACTCTGTGGCATACACGACATGGTGCATACCACACTGTGCACCAAGGGGCTGGAGGTGCTGTAACGGCGGAGGTATGCTGTTTTGGCTCCCCTATGAGCCAAACATACTCGCTGCCATGACACAGCCGGACCACCAACCCTGGATTCAACTCGTAATCTGGAGGGCATGTTCACCATGGGCTTGGCAGTCGTCCTGGGACCACCGCGGTCAGGGTCTTAGTATGGTACCACAAACAAATGATTTATATTGTGACTAAAATCTGTTATCAGCCTTTATATTTGCTCCTACTTGTGACCTTCGAAAACAGGCTTTCACTACAATGCATTTATATGCATTGTAGTGAAAGCCTGCTTTCGAAGGTCACAAGTAGGAGCAAATATAAAGGACAATTGGACAAAGATGAAAGCGCAATATCATTCAAAAAACAAATGCAGTAGGCATGCTTCTTGTAAACCTACATCTAAGTAGTCCCATGAAAAACACACTATCTAACCACATTTTAAGAGACTGATATATTTATTGTTAATGTCTATTCATAGCCTTTGGATATTGAAAGAGCTTCTTTAAACTTCGGGACATAAAGACAGGTGAAAAAGGCAGTTCTAGAGGCAACAAAGTGGTAGATAGATGCAGGTGCACCGTGAAAGTAGGAGTCAATCCTGGCAAGAGTTACTAGCGAGAATGCCCCTTAAGCTAGAAAGAAACTCTGGAATGGGGTGGGAAAAAGTGATTTCTGTTATGGAAGCGTGGATATCCCATAGTGCCTTTGTGGTTAGGTAGAGGGCAGGAGAGTGTTAGCCCACCCTTACAGGACAAATACACCCTGACCTGCCTGAGTATGTAACTGGTACTGTACTCTGAATAGATGCTAATAGTAATGTCTACATTCTGTGTTCTTTTTGCAGCTGAATGGTTTGTTAATCAACCTGCCCTACAGCGCTGACAATGGTAAGCTTTCAATTTATAAGCAAGGATATCAATGCTACGTGCAAACCAGCTTTGGTCTACTCGTCACCTACGACTGGCAGTCCTACGTTTCAGTCAAAATACCAAGCACGTACGCGGGTGCCGTGTGCGGTCTCTGTGGTGACTTCGAAGGAGACAGAAGCAAGGAGCTGACCATGAAGAACAACATCTTAACAACAGATGCAACCATCTTTGGGAAGAGCTGGAAGGTCAAGGACGTCCCCGGCTGCTCCGAAGCTGACAAGGCTGACTGTTCTGATCTGCCGTCGGTGGAGAAGGAGCAGAGAGAGAAGAAAAAAGAGTGCTTTATCCTGGTGGATCCTACTGGCCCATTCCGGGAGTGCCAAGCTGTCATTGACCCAGAGGGCGCTTTCAAAGAGTGTGTGTACGACGCTTGGTTCTACAAAGGGCGCCAGGACATCATATGCCAGGTCATCGCTAGCTATGCTGCTGCTTGCCAGGATGCTGGGATTAAAGTGTACGATTGGAGGTCTGCCACGCTCTGCAGTGAGTATATTCACAATTTAAAGAAAGGTTGTTTGGATAACCTTTCGAAGGTAGATACTGGGTTGGAGTAAATGCTGTTAATGTACTGGGTTAGAATGCACATAAATGCACATTTCTGCAGACAAATTGCACCACAGAAAACTCCAAATCACTCCTTGAGCATCATTCATGATTCTGCTGGGTGATTCACAGATTTTGAGTGTATCAATTACCGTCCACATTTCTGAAATATATGCTCAGACATCTTAGAGTGTTGTCTTTACATCCAGCTCCCCAGGGAATGGCAGTAATGACAACTTTCTGTCCTGGAGAGGGCAAAATTGCAGCAACATTGTGCGGTAGGTGGGAAAGGTGGCATTAACAAAAATGCTTAGATTTTATTAAGCATTGCTGTAGCGAGAGCAGGTACAACACACTAACAACCTCTTGTAAAGGAGACAGAGTTGACATCTCAGCTGTTGGCTTGTTTCTGCCAAATATATATTTTTGAAATTTACTTTGTATCTCCTTTATGTGTGATGATTTCTCTTGTTCTAAAGAAGCCCATCTAACCATATTGTGTTGTGCAATGTAACCTGCTGTCATTCTTGCTTTCTATTTAAGATATGGATATAATTTAAGAAGTGCAAAACACACAGAATATACTACAATTTGCCAAAAACATTTACTGATAGACTAAACAAAGTAACGTAATGAAGTCATTACTCTAATCTTGAAGGTGCTCTTACACATAGCTACTTCCAATGTAAACATTCTCGCACATCCCACTGAAAAATAAGTGCATTAATATTATTCTAACACACAACAATAATTCATTTCTCCAACTAACTCTCTCCAAAAACCTATCCTTGTTGCACAGAGCAGACGAGGGCCAATTACATTAGACTACAGAGTGTAATTTGGGTAATCCAAAGTGTTGCACTGAAGACGTTTTGTACCAGTGGTACATTCAGGATAAGGAGAAGCTGTAGCCAGGGTCTTCAGGTGTAGTTGAACTAAGTAATGATCATTTCTTTAGAACACACTGGACCTCATTTATGGGGTTTTGACGTAGGGCAGCATGTCACCTTGCTGCGCTGCCCTACGTCAAAGTGAAAGGGCAGGAATGCACCATATTTATCTAATACGTGCGTTCCTGTCCTTTCCCCCAGTGCTGGTGCCATTTCAGCAGCCTTGCACCAACCCAGGTACCCTTGCACCACATTGCAAGGGGGCCTGTGTTGTCAACAGGATTGGTTTTGCGCATAAAAGGTCACCTTCCTCTACAAACACAATCCGAAGAGGCGTTTTCCTCTTTCTATGTATGCTGCGGAATACAGCACACATAGAAAGAAGAGTACTCGAGGAGAATTAACAATATTTCTCCTCTTTACGCTTCACCTCCAGAGGAGTAAGGTTTTTGTGCTTCCCCAGGTTTACATGGTCTTGTAGATTGGGGGAAGCGTCAACATCCATGGGTGTTGCATGGGAACACCCACCACAATGCACATAGAATACTTCCAGAGCGCAGAGTAAGGCAACACAGCGATTTGCGCTGCCTTGCCTTACACCATATCTATGACATATCAAAGACAAGCACAGTGGCTTCGCGTGGCATCCTAGATATGATTTCAAGGTTTGTGCCTCTGGAGCTCACAAAATGTGATGCTCCGACAGCCCAACAGACTCATAAAGATGTCTGTAGTCACTGGTCCATGTTTAAGGTTGCCTGAAGAATGGTGGTGATTACAGGAGCAATATTTTCAGACAAAGGTTCCAGAGTCAAGGTTCTGAGGGGTCAAATCACCTACCACACAGTGCTTAATTTGAGCTTGCACTTATTTTTGTGGACTGGCACCTATTTTCCCACATTACATATTTACCAAGTGCAGGAGAGGGAAAACAAACAAAGTGGGAAAACGGAGGCAGTGAAAGACAGCAAACCTGTCACAAAGGGAGACAGTAGAAACCTACAAGAGTAAGATAAAGGAACAGGGAGTGTCCCGTAGTAGATTAAAGACTACCAGCCATGGTATTCTGCACCCTGAAGTTTCACAAATTCGGCAAAGCTACCACATACCACCATTTAAAGACTCCATTTGGAAGATGAAAGGGGTATATCAGAGGGTATTATTTTGTAAGTAGTCAGAAAACATGATTGAATTCATGCAGCTCAGTAAGAGTTGGCATGTTCTGTACATTTGGGTGCAGTTAGTCCATGGTATGCTGCGTTTATAACCAGTCCTAGTTTGGCCATCTCTAGATAGAGGACATTACAATAAACTAATCTAGTGATCCCTCTTTGTGTATACAGAGGCTGGAGAGAGGGGGGCTGTCTAACAAGTCTGCACGTACTACCAACAGGATTGCCTCAGTTTTAGACCTGGCTTGTCCAGCGAGTTTATCCCCAGACTTTTTGCTTTTTGGCCTCCTATTTTGGACCCTGTTGTTGTTGGTTTTATGACTCTTGGCACTTTACCACTGCTGATCAGTGCTAAAGTGCATATGCTCTCCCTGTAAATTGTGTTTATGGATTGGAGATTCCATGATTGGCGTATTTGATTTACTGGTAAGACCCTAGTACAGTGCACTGTGTGTGCCCAGGGCCTGTAAATCAAATGCTGCTAGTGGGCCTGCAGCACTGATTGTTCCACCCACATGAGCAGCCTGTAAATGTAACTCAGACCTGCCACTGCAGTGTCTGTGCGCAGTTTGGTACTGCCATGTTGACCTGGCAAGTGCACCCACTTGCCAGGCCCTAACCTTCCCTTTTCTTACATGTAAGACACCCCTAATGTAGGCCCAAGGTACCCCTGTGAGCAGGGTGCAGTGTATGTGAAAGGTGGGACATGTACTGGTGTGTGTGACATGTCCTGATAATGAAATACAGTGTATTTCGTTTTTCACCATTGAAAGGCTATCTGTCTCATAGGATAAAATAGGAATTTATTTATAACATCTTATAAATATAACTTCGCATTAGGACAAGATAGAAAGATGGAGTTTAGTATGCCTGAACTCAGAATATAAAAATGCATCTTTTAGTAAAGATGATTTTTATATTTTGTGTTTGAAAATACCACTTTTAGAAAGTAGGTATTTTCTTGCTGAGCCATCCCGTGTGCCTCTGCTGGTTTGTGTATTGACTGTCTGTCTTTGGAGAGACGGGGCTGGGAATGTGCATTCTCTCAGACAGCCACTGGGGGGAGGGGTTTGATGTGTGTCCCGCCTTAACTGAATGAGTCAGGGCTGGGCTGAATAGACCTGGGCTGCATTCAGAGTAGGGGGATGAGTTCTCACCTGCACCTGAATAGGCCCTGTCTGCCTTACACAATACTGTCTCCACCTCCTGCCGGGCAGCTGCAACAGAGAGGACAGAACTGCTTTTGGCTGGGCAAAGAGCTTCTCTGCCACCAGAGAACAAAGGAATGTGTGCTATAAAAAGTGGGGCCCAGACCCCTGAACTTTGAATTACTGCTGAACTAAGGAACCTGCCAGGAAGAAGAACCGGGAAAGCTGACGGAGGAGTACTGCCCCTGTGCTGTGTGCTGTTGGGGTTGCCCTGCAGTGATTGCTTCTGTCTTGGGCAGGTAAAGGTCTGGACTGTGCTTTCATCATCCTGCTGTTAGAGTTTTCTCCAAAGGCTTGACGTAGAACTTGCCTCCTGTTGGAAGTCTCAGGGAGAGAAAATACTTCATAGATCACTTCTAGGAATCAAGATGAACTTTTCCAAGGAGAAGAGCTGGAGAAACTGATGAGGAATACTGCCCCTGTGCTGTTTGCTGCCTGAGGTTGGCCTGCAGTGGCTACTGTCTGCCAAGGAAAGGAGAAGGACTTTGCTGTGTGCTGTGTCCCCAGCTTGAGGAAGAACTCCAAGGGCTTGCAATAGAGCTTGCCTCCTGTTCTGAAGTCTCAGGGACACAAATACTTTACCCCCAGTCCTCCCTGAACTCCTTTCCTGGGAGTTCTGACGAGCTGAGAGGTGCCTGCCAGTGTTCTGGACCTCTGGAGGTTGTTTTGAGACTGGAAAGTACAAGAACTGTGAAAATCGATGCATTGCCTGTTTCCGACACATCGCAGCGGTGCGAGATGAATTTTCCAACGCATCGCCGCCGCCGAAGAATCGACGCAGTGCCTCCTCGCGGCTGAAGTGTCTGCCGTACGATGGATCCCATGCACCGTTCTCTGACTTCCAAGATCACCGCACTGAATCTGACGCAGGCCCTGTTGTGGAAGAATCGACGTATCGAAGGTACGCGGCTGAAATCATCGCAGCGCATCCCGGGTCTTCACGCATCGCATCGTACCGGATCGTCATGCATCGCATCGAAGCGTCAAGTCTACCGTATCATTGGGGGACGCAGTAAGAAACCGACGCATCACCTCCCTATGCAGTAAGAAACCGACGCATCACCTCCACTCTGATAAGGAACCGACGCATCACCTCCCCTGCGCATCAGTAAGGAACCAACTCATCACCTCCTCCGGAGCAAGGAACCGACGCATGACCTTCGCTGAGTGTAAGGAACTGACGCATCACCTTCCTTGAAAACCTTTTTGCTTGCATTTTTCGAAGCATCCAAGGTACTTTGTGTAAATGTGCTCCATCCCACATTTTCTTGGAACAGAACTGTTTCTACCTTTTAAGAATTATATTTTTAGTACTCTACTGTGGATTTTTGTCATTTTGGTCTTGTTTTGGTTTAGATAAAGATTACTTATTTTTCTAAACTGGTCTGGTGAACATTTGCAGTGTTTTCACTGTATTACTGTATGTGTTCACAAATGCTTTACACACTGCCTCTGAGATAAGCCTGTATGCTCGGGCCAGGCTACCAAGGGTGTGAGCAGGGGTTATTTTAGAAGTGTATCCCCCTTACCCTGACTAGGAAGAAGGGTCCCTACTAGAGACCCCCATTTCTAACACTCAGGTTTACTGTTATTAAGCTTGAACCAGTTTGGTTCATCGGGTTCCATATCTTTGAAACTAGATAGAAAACTGAGGACCTTTATTGAATGTTTTTATTATCTTCATAAGAATGGTATATCACTTGACGCTTAGATATGTGATCTTCATAGAGATTTTGAAAATGCAGGGGGGATCTACAAGTAAGTATGTCTGTTAAGGACTTAAGAGACCAAAACAGAGAAAATGAATGGGGGACTCTGTGTTTAATGGGATTTTCTATAGAAAATTACTTAACTTCAGCAATGGGGTTTCCATCAATGTATCAGGGATAGCAAACTATTCTTTTCTATGTAATACAACTAGCACAGAACATGTATTGTATGTTGGCTTCTTTTTCTGGATCACTGAGACTAAACCATTAATTTATATGAAAATTAGGGAAAAGCTTAACTTGTTAAGCCATGTGTGAACTATCCAGACTCCTATGCATCACACTACATACACAACCATAGAGAAATATCATAAAGAAAGTACATAGAGTGGACACTGTTTTAAGAGCCAATCTTTGCTAATCAGTTCTTTGCTCTCTCCTTATTTCAGGCCCATCCTGTGGAGCTAATAGTCACTATGAAACTTGTCCTAGTGGCTGCCCCACCACCTGCTATGGCTTCACTCGCTCAGTGGAATGCAATGCTAACTGCAAGGAAGGCTGTGTATGTGACGAAGATTTTGTACTCAGCGGTGACCAGTGTGTTCCCATCTCCCAGTGTGGATGTGAATACAACAGCATCTACTACAAGCCTGGAGAGGTCTTCTACCCAAATGGCCTGTGTTCCAATCAGTGCACCTGTAGGGGAGGTGGAATCATAGACTGCAAAGTATTTTCTTGCAACGCCAATGAGGAGTGTAAGATAATCAATGGCATCCTGAAGTGTCAGCCCATTGGTTCGGCCCAGTGCTGGGCAGCAGGCGATCCCCATTATCGCACTTTCGATGGGCTGCACTTTGATTTTCAAGGTACCTGCACATACACACTGTCAAGAACCATCCTCCTTATAAATGCGTTGGTCCCCTTCACCATCAATGTGGAGAATGAAAAGTATGGAAACAGCAAAGTGTCGGTGACTAAGATGGTTGTGGTTGACGTCTATGGATACAACATTATGCTCCTGCAGAACAAGAGAGGAATTGTCAGGGTAAGCCAGGATCATTTTCTGACAATATGTCAGTCATTGGAAAGTTCTAAATAACCCTAACTCAGTCAGTCATTCATAACATTTAACCTTGTTGCTGCAAATTCTGCATAACATCCAATTTGGACAAACTAAGTACCACTAAACTGGGTAACATTAACACATTTACGGGCATTAAAAACTTAGAAAGTTCAGTATGCAGTGCTACATATAAGCAATTTGTTATACCTCATAGTCAAATATCAATGGGGTTGAAACATACAACTGCACCATCCCTCCACAAGTTTGACCTCCACAGGCTATGGACACTTGCACTTAATTATTGATCTTTTATACTGACCTGAAAAACTACTGGTGTTTTACCAATATTTAAATTCCATGCATTTATTTATTTGGCTCACAATGCACCCAAATGATAACATAATCACTTGACAACACAGGTAGGGAAGGCTAGAACAGCAGGGTCTATGTGGAACAGAGATTAGGGATTATTAATCGAAGAGGGCCTTGAAAGAGCTTGGGATGAAACGTTTGCTAGGAGAAGAACAAGATTCTGTCTCCCAAACAGGAAGGGTGAGTGATTTAGAAATATTCTGCTGGTGGATTGCATAGTGTGTGTGCAAGTGTGTACACCATTTCACTAATTCCACTACTGATATTTTATTGATAAAACACTGCTATAAAAATAAACACGAAACAGCATTTCTCGGTACACACTTTATAATGGCCTAGCTATGCACACTGGGGTATCGCTGAACCTTACAATCATATTATCATTCAGACCCTAATTTCATAATGTAACACTCTCAACATAGAGGAGCATGTTTATCATGCAAGGGCAACGCAACTTCCAAGGAAAATTTAACTAGCCAGGCAAGGCCACCTTGCACGGCCCTGCGTGGCTTGATAAATCTAGATTAACGCATGCAGCGCAAATTGTTGCATTGATTTGCTCTGCCCCACGCATCCACCCACGGATTTTGGCACATTCCCAGATGTACCATTACTGGTAGACCTGGGAATGCGTCAAAATGCTTCTCCTCCCCAGGTGAGGTGCAACAAGGAGAAATATCTTTCTTTCTCCTCATTCTGCAGCACACATAGAAAGAGGAAAATGCCTCAGAGGATTGATTTTGTGCATGAAAGTGGCCCTTCCTACACAAAAACAATCCTGCTTACAATGCAGGCATCCTTACACCATGTGAAAGGGTGCCTGCGTTGGCAGTCAAAAGTGTACCAGTGCGTGGAAAGGACATGAATATGCCGTATATTGTTAAATGTCATATTTTTATCCCTTTCGTGCAGCGCAGCTAGTTAGATGGCTGCGCTGCGCTGTGTGAATCCCTGATACATGTATTCGGAATCTGTGTCTTTTGCCTGTAATTGAACTAAATCTAAAAAGGGATTCAAAAGCAATGCAAAATGTCCTGTGGTAATTGTAAATAACTTAGATATAACAAATATTTCAGCAAACTTTTTACAGTGGGCATGCTTCTGATGTACTGCAATTTTGCCAACTAACAGGTGAGATGACAAGCAATCTCAAGTGTAATAATACAAGAGCTAATAACGTCACATTTTACTTTTTGATAGGTGAACGGAATCAACAATAATCTCCCACTGACCTTGAAGGAAGGACAAATTCGAGTCTATCAGCAAGGGATCCGAATCATTGTGCAAACTGACTTCGGCCTAGTGGTCAGCTACGACCTGGTTTACCACGTTGTGGTCACTGTCCCTGGCAACTACAAAGGTCAACTCGAAGGCTTGTGCGGTAATTATAACGGGGACACTAGAGATGAGTTCATGCTGCCCTCCAAGACTCTGGCTTCAGATGCCACCACGTTTGGCACCGGATGGAGAGTTAATATTGCAGGTATCATCTGCAATGAAGGCTGTGGCGGAAGTGGCAATGCCTGCCCTGTCTGTTCGGATGCAAAGATGAATGTCTTCAAGCAGGTCAACTACTGCGGCTTCTTGAAGCAAGTCAGCGGTCCTCTAAGCGCCTGCTATGCCACCATCAGCCCGGATGTATACTACAGCAACTGCCTCTTTGACCTATGTGCTGGCAATGGCGACCAGAACATCCTGTGTCACAGCATCCAAAGTTATGTGGCTGCATGCCAGGCTGCCGGTATCACTATCCAGCCCTGGAGAAGTGCTTCCTTCTGCCGTAAGTATACCTAAACACAGGGCCGGCTCTAGGTTTGTGCGATCGGTGCCACCGCACCGGGCGCTGACTCGGGGTGGGGGCGTCACTTTTGCAAGTATACTATAATTTTAAGAGCACCTGCTGCCGCGATCCTGGCCTGCAGAAATTTTCAGGCATCGATTAAAATGTCAAGATAACTCCGGTGATTAATCGTCTTCGTGGAAAGAGACCAGTGGTTTGTTTTTATTGGAAGTTTTGACTAATCCTAAGGTAGCGCAGAGGGTTAAAATGCCTGCTGCTAAGAAAGTGTACCACACAGCTAACAAACTGCATATAATGTAAATAGGTCAGTGGGTTACTGCTTCTGTAAGAGAGCTCCTTTTGTTACTTGTCGTTTATAAATCAAAATCCTAATATAGAACATTGAGCTATTCACTGTCATCAAAGAGCTGTGTGTAAACTGCAAGGTATATGTTAGAGCTATATGTTTTTTTGCCCAGTCTTTCATTATCCTAATCTTGCCAAAAGGGTTAATTTGGGTAGAAAACAAATCTTATTATTAAAGAGAACCCCTAACAATGATGTTACATTTTAAATTCTGAATTTGTGCTTTAAACAGTAAGGACTCAAACTATAATGCCTACCAGTATAGACGACATGTCACTCCTACATTTCACCTTGTAGTCCTGTCTGATGTAACATCTCCTATACACTGATTTACACACATGTGATTGTCTCTAAGCAATGTGTGTGTGATGTAAAGTGCTCTGATTCCTTACACTTGTATGAGTAGTCCTATAAAGCTAAATGAATCTGAGAGACAGTGGAAATGGAGACTTCAGGGGCACTGTTAAAGGGTGCTCGTGAGGAAATCTGTGGCAGAGGTGGCCATTGGGGGGGAGCCAACAAGCATTGTCGCACAGGGCACCACCAGTGTTAAAGCCGGCCCTGCCTAAACACCATACTTTCCAATCTAGCCAGCATTCCCCTCCCCTTTTTCAAACTTTAATATCTTTTCTTTCATCTGGGTATCAATAATTTCTTTGCTGTCTCTCAATTGTCAAGCAGTTACTCTTAAGTCATCAATATATGTTTGTGTTTCAGTTCTTGCTCGTGTCTGGTTAATTTCCTCTATTGCCATCATACTAAACTGTCAATCTTGATGTATTTTGATGCTCCTTTTTGCCCTGCCTCCTATATCTAGGTCTCATTGAGGTTCTCCATGTTCTGCCGCTCCTTATGATTTCCCGCTCATTTGGTCATTTTTGGTTTTATTTTACGTGTTGAAGCAACTGCTTGCCCTCTTCCTGTTTCTTTCTTTCCTCCCCTTCCCCTGCCTTTTCCTGATGTTATGCTTCTTTCTCACACTCTCTCACCACTATCCCAAACCACTTTCCTGTTGCACACTTCATGCACACTCTTTCTCTCTTTGTCTCTCTCTCTCTCAGTTTCTATTTCTCCATCCCTTCTCCTTATTTCAATCTGTTTCCATTTCTTACTGTCCATGACCTATAAACCTATGTCACTTTCATCACCTCCTCTCCTCTCCTTTCTGTAGCTGCCTCCCCTCTCTCTTAATCTGTCTCTTTCCTTGGTTCTTACACTCCCTCACAGTGTCTCTAACTGACTCACATTCAGTCCTTATACTGCAACATACCAGATTCCTAGCAGGCACAGGCTATTCCCCAAACATAACTGATGTCTTAATTTCCTCACTATTCAGGTAATCTTTTGTTATGTATGGCTCTAGTAGAGAGCCTCCATCGTTCATTTCAGTTTCTGACCCTCATAATCCACTGCTGCGACATGGCAACTGTTGATAACTAAACTGGTTACCCACTTTTGTCCTAAGGCCTTCCAGACTGAAAGAACCGAGCCTTAAGATCAGAAAGTTGAACAAAGAGAACCTACTTCACATAACCACCTCTCCTCAAGAAGAGGTCACTTCCAACCTGCATATCAACTCGATGCTACTCAACTGTAGATCAGCTGTGAAACATGCAGCTCATTATTGCGCATAACCTGGACCTTCTGTTCATCACTGAAGCCTGGCTCAATGATACTTCCTCCCCAATTCTTGATATCTTAATCCCCCCTGACTACTCCATACTCAGAAGTGATCGCCTTGGTAAAACAGGAGGGGGCATTGCCTGTGTGAGAAGTTGGCCTGGCATATGCTGTCCACTAATTATAGTGGGCACCTTGCACCAGTCCAAACAACCCCTTATTGGAGATAGGTTAAAGACAACCTTTATTGAAAGCTATCCTAGTGGTAGCTATGGAGAGCAGCCTTCAGGCTAAGTCTTGAAGGAATGTAAAGCAGCTTGTTTTACCAGTCTATAATCTCTTGATTGACCAAATGAAAGAGGACCACACCAGGTATATATTCAAAATATATGTATTTATTGCTAAACACACCCCTCTAGTCTCTTTATGAGGCTAGAGTTCGAAGTACATAAGTTATAAGTTAGTTATCAACAGTAATAGCACAAATACACGTTTGAGCCCTAGGGGCGTACCAAACCATACACCAATAAAGTGGTATAAGAACCACGACTGAGCTAGACACAGGGCCTAGAGCCTGTAGAAGTGCTTGGACCACAAGGAACCACCCAAGGTAGTAACACAGGGGACCCACGGGGGACGCGTGCAGTGTAAGAACACAGCTGCGAATCGCCGTTGACTTCTATGGGGAAAGTCGCAGTTGGAATTTTAAAGAAAAGGGACACTTAGAGGAGGACTTGGAGCAAACCCCTTTAGAACTGGGTTGTTCTAGAGTCTATACCCACGGGAGCACCGGAGTACTCGAGTTACCTCACCCAGGGAAGCCGGGTGCATAGGTGTCTTTCGGGGTCGGGATTCGTCGTCGTTTTCAATGGCAATCTGCTGCAAAGTGCTGCTGGCGGCCAAGTCGAAAGTGTTCGGGTAGATCCAAAGGTGGATCGAAGATCTGAAGAACCTTAAAGCAGAGCGGACAGAGTCTGGGTCACTAGCCAGTGACCAGGAAGGCGATGAGCAGATGCCCACCGATGTCGAGTGCTTCAGGTAGGTTGACGGTCATCTTGACTCTTCAGCCACGAGGTCCAGGAGGTGTCAACGACAACCAGGAGCTGGATTCGAGCTGTCCCACAACGTCTGTCGATTGCAGGTGTGTTGGTGACCGGATTGGACCCAACAAGCCTTGGCAACGGCAAGTCTCGTGAAAATGGAAGAAGGACGATGGTGCAGACCAGCAAGGTCTGTGGGACTCACCCAGTGAGGGTAAATCAGGGCACGCCTGGAGCAACCAGGGAGCCCAAGCAGAAGAAGATTGGCCTTCGGGAGGGCCTACTAGCCAACAGACTAGCGACCGCAAAGGAGCCTCGAGTGGACGCACTTGGAGCTGGCTCACAGGACACTTGTGGAGTGGAGGCCAGTGATCTTCGTTGCAGTTGGTGCTGGAGGCTGGGGCTACTCGGAGCCCAAAGCACAACTTCGTGGGAGACCCAGAAGAGGATGCACTTACCAAAGTACGTGGGGTCCAGGGGTCATAGTTCCACGTTACCCACGATAGCCACGGGCCTCAGCTTTGCTGGGGACTCAGGGTAGCTTCGGGGAAGTCTGGAAATCCATCTCTGGTGATGCAAAGACTTCGGCGTCCGGCGGGAGCTTCAGCGATGCAGACCGGACAATTGCTTCGTTGGTGCCTGCCAAGCAGGGGAGTCACTCCTTGACCCCGAGGGAGATTCTTCAGTCCTCTAATCTTAAAGTAGAGCGTCGAAGGTCCAGGATTCTGTGTCAGAGTTTCGTCCAGGTAAATCTAAAGTCCTAAGGACTGGGGTCCCATACTTATACCAAGTTAGGGGGTTGGACATACTCTAGGGACCCACCTATGGGAGGGTCAGGGCAGAGGGGTGGTTACACCCCTTTCCCTTTGTCCAGTTTCGCACCAGAGCAGGGGCTGGAAGCCCCTGAGCCGGTTTGAACTGGGGTATGCACAGGGACACCAAATGTGCCCCCAGTGCAGGACTTCAAAGCACCAGAGAGTGCTCCCGCCCAGCCCCAATACACACTATCCTGTCTGGGGGGGTGGTTACACCTCCCTGGGACAGGAAAACTATTGTCCAGGCCTCCCCTGCCGGAGTTTCGGTCAGCAGCAGGAGGCCAGACTCGTGTCTGTGGCAGCGGCATCCATTTTGTGATGCCAGGGCTTGGAAAGAAGTTACCGGGCAGGCCGGTGTGTACATGTCTCTCCCTCTAGAAGGGTGGAATGCTACCCCCGCCGCCAGAACTGGTGGGGGGTAGTATTCCAAGATGTTTGACACCAAACACGACATGTTTCCGTGCAGCCATCCCAAAGTTAGCATTTAACGCGAGGTTATAATGCGCTTAAGAGTATATGGTCAGGCTGCACTACAAACAGCATCAGAGAAGGGTCTCCGAACGCTGCAGAGGGCTCTGCTCATGCAGGGGCACCCTCTCACATAGGAACCAAGCACTCTGCCTTCAGGATTGATAAGGCCTGCCATAGGAGTGACTTATAGGTTTATATGTGTGTATGTTTGTAGTGATATAGGTAGCCTATATCACAGTAAGGGGTGCATGCACCACCTTACCCAGGCTGCAGTAGCAGACCTGTGGTGTCATTTTGGATGGCCTTCCAGGGGTGGCACAATACATGCTGCAGCCCCTGGTAGGCCTCTGAGGTACCTATGCCCTGGATACATAGTATACCATATACTAGGGACTTATAAGGGCACTCCAGATTCCAATCAGAGATGTGCCTAAGGCACATGGAAACCATTTTAGAGAGGAAGCAGCTAGGCTGGGGTTCTGATTAGCAGGGCCCCAGCCAGACTAAAGTCGAAAAACAGTGAAGCATCAGCAAAAAGTGGGGGTACCCATGTAAAGCAGATCCTACTCTCCTACAGCCTGCATTCATCGCTCCAACCTCACAGTAAAACAATCCTCATGTGCTGTTTTATCCTCCTGTGAACAGCTAGGCACTGAAATCTGGAACAAAGGCAAGATGATTTGTGTGCTGCACTCGATCTATCACCCTCCTGGTGACAATCTAATCTTCATAGAGCAAATCATGGAGGTCATTAGCTCGAGCTCTGATCAACTCAGCCACATATTCCTCGGAGACCTCAACCCTCATTGGAATGACATAAATGATCCCTTTGTCTGTTCCTTTAAAACTTTCCACTCTGACCTCAACCTCTCACAGCTCTGTAAAGGCCCTACTCACAATAAAGGCGCCACTCTCGACCTCATCATTGCCAAAGACAATATCATACAAATTGGAGACATCCTACCCTGTGACTGGTCTGATCATTTCCAAATTCCCTTCCTCATCTTAGACAAGGGTTTGGGTCGACAGGGTCAACCCATTAAAGCGAAACAACTGACTCGCAATATGAGAGACCTCGACATCAACATGATAACTTCAATCACCAAAAATAGACTACAGCCCCCCCCCTAATTTGACTAACCTTGACGATCTTTCTGAGCATTACATTAACACTCTGTCTAACATTCTTGACTCTATTGCTCCGAAACAGCTCAAAAGGATTCCAGTCAAACTTTCTAAACCATGGTTTAATGGTTCCCTAAATGATGAACGGCGCAATCTTAGACTCTCTGAGAAACTCTGGAGAAATTCGCCTTCCACCACAAATCTTTCTCAACTGAGAAAAGTGAGAAGCGCCTACAACAAACATAGTCGCTTGGCGAAAACCAAACACTTCAGATTTCAACTGGATGGAGCCAAATATAGACCAAAAAAACTCTTCGAAAACATTAAGGAACAATCTAACCAGTCTTCTAACCAGAACTCTACTCCGTTATCCCTGCTCCCTAGTGGTGATGATTTTACAGCTCACTTCTCTGAAAAAACAAGGAAAATAGAGCTAGTGCTATTACCTGCCACCCTAACTTTGTTATCTAAGAAACCTCCCGCAGGATCAGGGGATGTGGCAGAATCCATGACAATATTCTCGCCTTTGGGTGGCTCTCTCAAAAACAACGCCTCTTGGAGCAGTTTTCTCCTACCAGACTGCACTAAGCTACTTCACAACATGGCATCCATCAAACCCTCCAACCATTTTGGTGATCCTCTACCCGCCAAGCTCTATAAAGATTTAATCTCAGCCTTTCTCCCTCTGTGGTCCAGGATCATTCATGAATCCCTCTTACAGGGAAGGATTCCGGACTGCCTAAAAGTTGGGCAAGTTACTCCCATTCCTAAGAAGCCCAACGCGGACCTATCAGATCCAAACAACTTTCTACCTATTACCAACAGTATGACTCTAGTTAAATTGCTTAAAAAATGCGTACAATCGCAGCTCAGCAAACACATTGAGAAATATCAACTCCTGGACCCTCATCAGTCAGGATTCAGATCAGGGCACAGTACTGAAATGGCACTAACGCACATTGTTGATGACGCCGTGAGAGCCCTTGACCAAAATGTCCCTTGTCTCCTGATCCTTCTGGACCTGTCCTCAGCCTTCGATACCATCAAACATGAAAACCTGATTGATCTGCTTCAACATAGGATGGTATTCTCGGGCCCGGTCCTAAACTGGTTTGCCTCCTTCCTGCACAACCGCACGCAAAGGATCAAAGTGAATCATGCTGTCGCTTCCAGTACCCCTGTCTTGATTGGAGTCCCCCAAGGTTCTGCGCTCTCGCCCACTCTCTTCAACCTATTTATGGAGCCTCTTGCGGTCATTCTGAACCGAGCGAACATTCAATACCACATGTATGCGGATGATACACAATTGTACCTGAAGATCTCATCTCAAGAGGACATAAAAACATTAAATGCAGCACTTGCACAAACCCAACAATGGTTAGCTCTGAACCATCTCCTACTAAATACTCTCAAAACGGAATTTCTTTTGATCGCCCCACCTAATCACTCAGCTCCTACCCTTGACTGGATTAAACACTTAACTGCTCTGAAATGCACACCTCATGTTGTAGACTCTGCCAAATCTTTAGGTATCACCTTGGATAAACACTTAAACATGCAAGCACACATCAGTGCTACTACTAGGGGAGCCAATTTCCAACTCAACACACTGAAGAAAATCAAACCTTTCCTCCCCCCCGAAGATCTCAGGCCAGCGGTTCAATCCCTGATTATCCCTAGATTGGAATATGGGCTGGTGACACACCCCTCTAGTCTCTTTATGAGGCTAGAGTTCGAAGTACATAAGTTATAAGTTAGTTATCAACAGTAATAGCACAAATACACGTTTGAGCCCTAGGGGCGTACCAAACCATATACCAATAAAGTGGTATAAGAACCACGACTGAGCTAGACACAGGGCCTAGAGCCTGTAGAAGTGCTTGGACCACAAGGAACCACCCAAGGTAGTGACACAGGGGACCCACGGGGGACGCGTGCAGTGTAAGAACACAGCTGCGAATCGCCGTTGACTTCTATGGGGAAAGTCGCAGTTGGAATTTTAAAGAAAAGGGACACTTAGAGGAGGACTTGGAGCAAACCCCTTTAGAACTGGGTTGTTCTAGAGTCTATACCCACGGGAGCACCGGAGTACTCGAGTTACCTCACCCAGGAAGCCGGGTGCATAGGTGTCTTTCGGGGTCGGGTTTCGTCGTCGTTTTCAATGGCAATCTGCTGCAAAGTGCTGCTGGCGGCCAAGTCGAAAGTGTTCGGGTGGATCCAAAGGTGGATCGAAGATCTGAAGAACCTTAAAGCAGAGGGGACAGAGTCTGGGTCACTAGCCAGTGACCAGGAAGGCGATGAGCAGATGCCCACTGATGTCGAGTGCTTCAGGTAGGTTGACGGTCATCTTGACTCTTCAGCCAAAAGGTCCAGGAGGTGTCAACGACAACCAGGAGCTGGATTCGAGCTGTCCCACGACGTCTGTCGATTCCAGGTGTGTCGGTGACCGGATTGGACCCAACAAGCCTTGGCAACGGCAAGTCTCGTGAAAATGGAAGAAGGACGATAGTGCAGACCAGCAAGGTCTGTAAGACTCACCCAGTGAGGGTAAATCAGGGCACGCCTGGAGCAACCAGGGAGCCCAAGCAGAAGAAGATTGGCCTTCGGGAGGGCCTACTAGCCAACGGACTAGCGACCGCAAAGGAGCCTCAAGTGGACGCACTTGGAGCTGGCTCACAGGACACTTGTGGAGTGGAGGCCAGTGATCTTCATTGCAGTTGGTGCTGGAGGCTGGGGCTACTCGGAGCCCAAAGCACAACTTCGTGGGAGACCCAGAAGAGGATGCACTTACAAATGTACGTGGTGTCCAGGGGTCATAGTTCCATGTTACCCACTATAGCCACGGGCCTCAGCTTTGCTGGGGACTCAGGGTAGCTTCGGCAAAGTCTGGAAATCTACATCTGGTGATGCAAAGACTTCGGCGTCTGGCGGGAGCTTCAGCGATGCAGACCGGACAATTGCTTCGTTGGTGCCTGCCAAGCAGGGGAGTCACTCCTTGACCCCGAGGGAGATTCTTCAGTCCTCTAATCTTAAAGTAGAGCGTCGAAGGTCCAGGATTCTGTGTCAGAGTTTCGTCCAGGTAAATCTAAAGTCCTAAGGAATGGGGTCCCATACTTATACCAAGTTAGGGGGTTGGACATACTCTGGGGACCCACCTATGGGAGGGTCAGGGCAGAGGGGTGGTTACACCCCTTTCCCTTTGTCCAGTTTCGCACCAGAGCAGGGGCTGGAAGCCCCTGAGCCGGTTTGAACTGGGGTATGCACAGGGACACCAAATGTGCCCCCAGTGCAGGACTTCAAAGCACCAGAGAGTGCTCCCGCCCAGCCCCAATACACACTATCCTGTCTGGGGGGGTGGTTACACCTCCCTGGGACAGGAAACCTATTGTCCAGGCCTCCCCTGCCGGAGTTTCGGTCAGCAGCAGGAGGCCAGACTCGTGTCTGTGGCAGCGGCATCCATTTTGTGATGCCAGGGCTTGGAAAGAAGTTAGCGGGCAGGCCGGTGTGTACATGTCTCTCCCTCTAGAAGGGTGGAATGCTACCCCCGCCGCCAGAACTGGCGGGGGGTAGTATTCGAAGATGTTTGACACCAAACACGACATGTTTCCGTGCAGCCATCCCAAAGTTAGCATTTAACGCGAGGTTATAATGCGCTTAAGAGTATATGGTCTGGCTGCACTACAAACAGCATCAGAGAAGGGTCTCCGAACGCTGCAGAGGGGCTCTGCTCATGCAGGGGCACCCTCTCACATAGGAACCAAGCACTCTGCCTTCAGGATTGATAAGGCCTGCCATAGGAGTGACTTATAGGTTTATATGTGTGTATGTATGTAGTGATATAGGTAGCCTATATCACAGTAAGGAGTGCATGCACCACCTTACCCAGGCTGCAGTAGCAGACCTGTGGTGTCATTTTGGATGGCCTTCCAGGGGTGGCACAATACATGCTGCAGCCCCTGGTAGGCCTCTGAGGTACCTATGCCCTGGATACATAGTATACCATATACTAGGGACTTATAAGGGCACTCCAGATTCCAATCAGAGATGTGCCTAAGGCACATGGAAACCATTTTAGAGAGGAAGCAGCTAGGCTGGGGTTCTGATTAGCAGGGCCCCAGCCAGACTAAAGTCGAAAAACAGTGAAGCATCAGCAAAAGTGGGGGTACCCATGTAAAGCAGATCCTACTCTCCTACAGCCTGCATTCATCGCTCCAACCTCACAGTAAAACAATCCTCATGTGCTGTTTTATCCTCCTGTGAACAGCTAGGCACTGAAATCTGGAACAAAGGCAAGATGATTTGTGTGCTGCACTCGATCTATCACCCTCCTGGTGACAATCTAATCTTCATAGAGCAAATCATGGAGGTCATTAGCTCGAGCTCTGATCAACTCAGCCACATATTCCTCGGAGACCTCAACCCTCATTGGAATGACATAAATGATCCCTTTGTCTGTTCCTTTAAAACTTTCCACTCTGACCTCAACCTCTCACAGCTCTGTAAAGGCCCTACTCACAATAAAGGCGCCACTCTCGACCTCATCATTGCCAAAGACAATATCATACAAATTGGAGACATCCTACCCTGTGACTGGTCTGATCATTTCCAAATTCCCTTCCTCATCTTAGACAAGGGTTTGGGTCGACAGGGTCAACCCATTAAAGCGAAACAACTGACTCGCAATATGAGAGACCTCGACATCAACATGATAACTTCAATCACCAAAAATAGACTACAGCCCCCTAATTTGACTAACCTTGACGATCTTTCTGAGCATTACATTAACACTGTGTCTAACATTCTTGACTCTATTGCTCCGAAACAGCTCAAAAGGATTCCAGTCAAACTTTCTAAACCATGGTTTAATGGTTCCCTAAATGATGAACGGCGCAATCTTAGACTCTCTGAGAGACTCTGGAGAAATTCGCCTTCCACCACAAATCTTTCTCAACTGAGAAAAGTGAGAAGCGCCTACAACAAACATAGTCGCTTGGCGAAAACCAAACACTTCAGATTTCAACTGGATGGAGCCAAATATAGACCAAAAAAACTCTTCGAAAACATTAAGGAACAATCTAACCAGTCTTCTAACCAGAACTCTACTCCGTTATCCCTGCTCCCTAGTGGTGATGATTTTACAGCTCACTTCTCTGAAAAAACAAGGAAAATAGAGCTAGTGCTATTACCTGCCACCCTAACTTTGTTATCTAAGAAACCTCCCGCAGGATCAGGGGATGTGGCAGAATCCATGACAATATTCTCGCCTTTGGGTGGCTCTCTCAAAAACAACGCCTCTTGGAGCAGTTTTCTCCTACCAGACTGCACTAAGCTACTTCACAACATGGCATCCATCAAACCCTCCAACCATTTTGGTGATCCTCTACCCGCCAAGCTCTATAAAGATTTAATCTCAGCCTTTCTCCCTCTGTGGTCCAGGATCATTCATGAATCCCTCTTACAGGGAAGGATTCCGGACTGCCTAAAAGTTGGGCAAGTTACTCCCATTCCTAAGAAGCACAACGAGGACCTATCAGATCCAAACAACTTTCTACCTATTACCAACAGTATGACTCTAGTTAAATTGCTTAAAAAATGCGTACATTCGCAGCTCTGCAAACACATTGAGAAATATCAACTCCTGGACCCTCATCAGTCAGGATTCAGATCAGGGCACAGTACTGAAATGGCACTAACGCACATTGTTGATGACGCCGTGAGAGCCCTTGACCAAAATGTCCCTTGTCTCCTGATCCTTCTGGACCTGTCCTCAGCCTTCGATACCATCAAACATGAAAACCTGATTGATCTGCTTCAACATAGGATGGGATTCTCGGGCCCGGTCCTAAACTGGTTTGCCTCCTTCCTGCACAACCGCACGCAAAGGATCAAAGTGAATCATGCTGTCGCTTCCAGTACCCCTGTCTTGATTGGAGTCCCCCAAGGTTCTGCGCTCTCGCCCACTCTCTTCAACCTATTTATGGAGCCTCTTGCGGTCATTCTGAACCGAGCGAACATTCAATACCACATGTATGCGGATGATACACAATTGTACCTGAAGATCTCATCTCAAGAGGACATAAAAACATTAAATGCAGCACTTGCACAAACCCAACAATGGTTAGCTCTGAACCATCTCCTACTAAATACTCTCAAAACGGAATTTCTTTTGATCGCCCCACCTAATCACTCAGCTCCTACCCTTGACTGGATTAAACACTTAACTGCTCTGAAATGCACACCTCATGTTGTAGACTCTGCCAAATCTTTAGGTATCACCTTGGATAAACACTTAAACATGCAAGCACACATCAGTGCTACTACTAGGGAGCCAATTTCCAACTCAACACACTGAAGAAAATCAAACCTTTCCTCCCCCGAAGATCTCAGGCCAGCGGTTCAATCCCTGATTATCCCTAGATTGGAATATGGGCTGGTGACACACCCTCTAGTCTCTTTATGAGGCTAGAGTTCGAAATACATAAGTTATAAGTTAGTTATCAACAGTAATAGCACAAATACACGTTTGAGCCCTAGGGGCGTACCAAACCATATACCAATAAAGTGGTATAAGAACCACGACTGAGCTAGACACAGGGCCTAGAGCCTGTAGAAGTGCTTGGACCACATGGAACCACCCAAGGTAGTGACACAGGGGACCCACGGGGGACGCGTGCAGTGTAAGAACACAGCTGCGAATCGCCGTTGACTTCTATGGGGAAAGTCGCGGTTGGAATTTTAAAGAAAAGGGACACTTAGAGGAGGACTTGGAGCAAACCCCTTTAGAACTGGGTTGTTCTAGAGTCTATACCCACGGGAGCACCGGAGTACTCGAGTTACCTCACCCAGGGAAGCCGGGTGCATAGGTGTCTTTCGGGGTCGGGTTTCGTCGTCGTTTTCAATGGCAATCTGCTGCAAAGTGCTGCTGGCGGCCAAGTCGAAAGTGTTCGGGTGGATCCAAAGGTGGATCGAAGATCTGAAGAACCTTAAAGCAGAGGGGACAGAGTCTGGGTCACTAGCCAGTGACCAGGAAGGCGATGAGCAGATGCCCACCGATGTCGAGTGCTTCAGGTAGGTTGATGGTCATATTGACTATTCAGCCACGAGGTCCAGGAGGTGTCAACGACAACCAGGAGCTGGATTTGAGCTGTCCCACGATGTCTGTCGATTGCAGGTGTGTCGGTGACCGGATTGGACCCAACAAGCCTTGGCAACGGCAAGTCTCGTGAAAATGGAAGAAGGACGATGGTGCAGACCAGCAAGGTCTGTGGGACTCACCCAGTGAGAGTAAATCAGGGCACGCCTGGTGCAACCAGGGAGCCCAAGAAGAAGAAGATTGGCCTTCGGGAGGGCCTACTAGCCAACGGACTAGCGACCGCAAAGGAGCCTCGAGTGGACGCACTTGGATCTGGCTCAAAGGACACTTGTGGAGTGGAGGCCAGTGATCTTCGTTGCAGTTGGTGCTGGAGGCTGCAGCTACTCGGAGCCCAAAGCACAACTTTGTGGGAGACCCAGAAGAGGATGCACTTACAAAAGTACGTGGTGTCCAGGGGTCATAGTTCCACGTTACCCACGATAGCCACGGGCCTCAGCTTTGCTGGGGACTCAGGGTAGCTTCGGGGAAGTCTGGAAATCCACCTCTGGTGATGCAAAGACTTCGGCGTCCGGCGGGAGCTTCAGCGATGCAGACCGGACAATTGCTTCATTGGTGCCTGCCAAGCAGAGAGTCACTCCTTGACCCCGAGGAGATTCTTCAGTCCTCTAATCTTAAAGTAGAGCGTCGAAGGTCCAGGATTCTGTGTCAGAGTTTCATCCAGGTAAATCTAAAGTCCTAAGGACTGGGGTCCCATACTTATACCAAGTTAGGGGTTGGACATACTCTGGGGACCCACCTATGGGAGGGTCAGGGCAGAGGGGTGGTTACACCCCTTTCCCTTTGTCCAGTTTCGCACCAGAGCAGGGGCTGGAAGCCCCTGAGCCGGTTTGAACTGGGGTATGCACAGGGACACCAAATGTGCCCCCAGTGCAGGACTTCAAAGCACCAGAGAGTGCTCCCGCCCAGCCCCAATACACTCTATCCTGTCTGGGGGGTGGTTACACCTCCCTGGGACAGGAAACCTATGTCCAGGCCTCCCCTGCCGGAGTTTCGGTCAGCAGCAGGAGGCCAGACTCGTGTCTGTGGCAGCGGCATCCATTTTGTGATGCCAGGGCTTGGAAAGAAGTTACCGGGCAGGCCGGTGTGTACATGTCTCTCCCTCTAGAAGGGTGGAATGCTACCCCTGCCGCCAGAACTGGCGGGGGGTAGTATTCCAAGATGTTTGACACCAAACACGACATGTTTCCGTGCAGCCATCCCAAAGTTAGCATTTAACGCGAGGTTATAATGCGCTTAAGAGTATATGGTCAGGCTGCACTACAAACAGCATCAGAGAAGGGTCTCCGAACACTGCAGAGGGCTCTGCTCATGCAGGGGCACCCTCTCACATAGGAACCAAGCACTCTGCCTTCAGGATTGATAAGGCCTGCCATAGGAGTGACTTATAGGTTTATATGTGTGTATGTATGTAGTGATATAGGTAGCCTATATCACAGTAAAGGGTGCATGCACCACCTTACCCAGGCTGCAGTAGCAGACCTGTGGTGTCATTTTGGATGGCCTTCCAGGGGTGGCACAATACATGCTGCAGCCCCTGGTAGGCCTCTGAGGTACCTATGCCCTGGATACATAGTATACCATATACTAGGGACTTATAAGGGCACTCCAGATTCCAATCAGAGATGTGCCTAAGGCACATGGAAACCATTTTAGAGAGGAAGCAGCTAGGCTGGGGTTCTGATTAGCAGGGCCCCAGCCAGACTAAAGTCGAAAAACAGTGAAGCATCAGCAAAAAGTGGGGGTACCCATGTAAAGCAGATCCTACTCTCCTACAGCCTGCATTCATCGCTCCAACCTCACAGTAAAACAATCCTCATGTGCTGTTTTATCCTCCTGTGAACAGCTAGGCACTGAAATCTGGAACAAAGGCAAGATGATTTGTGTGCTGCACTCGATCTATCACCCTCCTGGTGACAATCTAATCTTCATAGAGCAAATCATGGAGGTCATTAGCTCGAGCTCTGATCAACTCAGCCACATATTCCTCGGAGACCTCAACCCTCATTGGAATGACATAAATGATCCCTTTGTCTGTTCCTTTAAAACTTTCCACTCTGACCTCAACCTCTCACAGCTCTGTAAAGGCCCTACTCACAATAAAGGCGCCACTCTCGACCTCATCATTGCCAAAGACAATATCATACAAATTGGAGACATCCTACCCTGTGACTGGTCTGATCATTTCCAAATTCCCTTCCTCATCTTAGACAAGGGTTTGGGTCGACAGGGTCAACCCATTAAAGCGAAACAACTGACTCGCAATATGAGAGACCTCGACATCAACATGATAACTTCAATCACCAAAAATAGACTACAGCCCCCCTAATTTGACTAACCTTGACGATCTTTCTGAGCATTACATTAACACTGTGTCTAACATTCTTGACTCTATTGCTCCGAAACAGCTCAAAAGGATTCCAGTCAAACTTTCTAAACCATGGTTTAATGGTTCCCTAAATGATGAACGGCGCAATCTTAGACTCTCTGAGAGACTCTGGAGAAATTCGCCTTCCACCACAAATCTTTCTCAACTGAGAAAAGTGAGAAGCGCCTACAACAAACATAGTCGCTTGGCGAAAACCAAACACTTCAGATTTCAACTGGATGGAGCCAAATATAGACCAAAAAAACTCTTCGAAAACATTAAGGAACAATCTAACCAGTCTTCTAACCAGAACTCTACTCCGTTATCCCTGCTCCCTAGTGGTGATGATTTTACAGCTCACTTCTCTGAAAAAACAAGGAAAATAGAGCTAGTGCTATTACCTGCCACCCTAACTTTGTTATCTAAGAAACCTCCCGCAGGATCAGGGGATGTGGCAGAATCCATGACAATATTCTCGCCTTTGGGTGGCTCTCTCAAAAACAATGCCTCTTGGAGCAGTTTTCTCTACCAGACTGCACTAAGCTACTTCACAACATGGCATCCATCAAACCCTCCAACCATTTTGGTGATCCTCTACCCGCCAAGCTCTATAAAGATTTAATCTCAGCCTTTCTCCCTCTGTGGTCCAGGATCATTCATGAATCCCTCTTACAGGGAAGGATTCCGGACTGCCTAAAAGTTGGGCAAGTTACTCCCATTGCTAAGAAGCCCAACGCGGACCTATCAGATCCAAACAACTTTCTACCTATTACCAACAGTATGACTCTAGTTAAATTGCTTAAAAAATGCGTACATTCGCAGCTCTGCAAACACATTGAGAAATATCAACTCCTGGACCCTCATCAGTCAGGATTCAGATCAGGGCACAGTACTGAAATGGCACTAACGCACATTGTTGATGACGCCGTGAGAGCCCTTGACCAAAATGTCCCTTGTCTCCTGATCCTTCTGGACCTGTCCTCAGCCTTCGATACCATCAAACATGAAAACCTGATTGATCTGCTTCAACATAGGATGGGATTCTCGGGCCCGGTCCTAAACTGGTTTGCCTCCTTCCTGCACAACCGCACGCAAAGGATCAAAGTGAATCATGCTGTCGCTTCCAGTACCCCTGTCTTGATTGGAGTCCCCCAAGGTTCTGCGCTCTCGCCCACTCTCTTCAACCTATTTATGGAGCCTCTTGCGGTCATTCTGAACCGAGCGAACATTCAATACCACATGTATGCGGATGATACACAATTGTACCTGAAGATCTCATCTCAAGAGGACATAAAAACATTAAATGCAGCACTTGCACAAACCCAACAATGGTTAGCTCTGAACCATCTCCTACTAAATACTCTCAAAACAGAATTTCTTTTGATCGCCCCACCTAATCACTCAGCTCCTACCCTTGACTGGATTAAACACTTAACTGCTCTGAAATGCACACCTCATGTTGTAGACTCTGCCAAATCTTTAGGTATCACCTTGGATAAACACTTAAACATGCAAGCACACATCAGTGCTACTACTAGGGGAGCCAATTTCCAACTCAACACACTGAAGAAAATCAAACCTTTCCTCCCCCCCGAAGATCTCAGGCCAGCGGTTCAATCCCTGATTATCCCTAGATTGGAATATGGGCTGGTGACCCTCGCTGGAATTCCCAAAGCTAGCTTGGCCCCACTCAGAGCTACCTTGAACGCATCAGCTAGACTTATAACGGGCTCGAGAAAATATCACATTTCCCCTGACCTTCTGCAACTAAATTGGTTATCTATTGAAGCTAGAATCCGACTCAAGATAGCTTGTCTGACTCATATTCCTTACACTACAATACCCTGTACTGCCTAGCAAATAAGCTTGAGCTATCGGGCTCCAGCCGGAACCTCAGAAGTACATCCACCCTTCTCTTGAAACCTCCAAGATTCAAAAAGAAAAGATCTTACAACCGTGCTTTCACCGATCTTGCTCCGAGAATCTGGAACTCCTTGCCATCCGAGATCAGATCTAATCCTTCCACTACTTCCTTTAAAAAACTGGTCAAACAATTACTAATGAACGAACGTTAACTCCCTATTCCTGTGATCATGCTCTTGTGTTTGTTTATAACCTAAATCTTGAAGTATTACACTGATGCCTTATTGTATGTTTTTACCTGATTTTTTTTTATCTGGTCCTCCATAGCTCCTTAACTGCATTAACTGATAATCTCGCTCTTGTCTTTCTTTTTGTCAAAATTCCTTGATTCACATTGCACCTCTTGGTTCTTTCTATTGTATGATGTTTTTACCCTGCGTGCTCTAAGGCACCGTTGATACCCCCTACTCTTTAACTTTGAATGTTTTCCCACAGGTTGTAACTTCACTTACTTTCATTATGTTTTGTAAACTTGTTGGCGCCAACTTTGTACAGCACTCTGATACCCCTTTGGGTCTTGTTCGCGCTTTATAAAACTTTTCAAATAAATAAAGCAGAAAGCACAGCTGCAACGGGGGAGGAAGGCATGATTTATGGAGGCGTAAACATGACAGCATCTCTGCATGATACTTCCCGTATGAGGAGTAGATTAAACCAGTGTATAATCCTCCAGATTTAGCACTTCCTCCAAATCAGAGGGTTTCCTCTAGAACGCAACCTCAGTTCTTGTTCTTTATCTCCAATACCATCTCATTTCTTTGTCTCCATCCCTTCACCATGTTAATCATTTTTTTGTCCCCTAACATCAGCAGATGCTGCTAGTTGGCACAGGTGGTCGGTCAGCTTTATAGGGACACCAGGAGAGTCTGGGATGTCGAAAGGGGGCAGCCATTATTCCCCAAACCCCACGCTCTTTGATGGCCCAGGATTCATTTGTTGTGCCTCATTTATTTATGGATTTTATAGTATTGCTGCTCTGTTTATTAATGACGAGAAAGCTATAATAGCTGACATCACAAGTGGGCTCCACCTCCAGATGTTGGATCTGCCGGGCATTCTCTTTCCCTGCAGGACATTTTGCAACAAACTTTTAACAGGTCTTCGTTCTGGGAAGGGCCTCGCTTCTTTTTTATATTTGCCGGAATATGACCTTTTCTGCTACTATCTTTCTGCTAGGTAGGGTTCTTGATTTTCACATAGGTCGGCCCGTTTGCCAAGGTACACAGAGTGAGATGGCATCCAATGTTTAAAATCACCCAGTCTCTCCAAATCTCTATTCCCATTGGCTTGTGTATGAATGAATGACTGGAATTTAAAAGCGCACACAGCTACCCAGTAAGCACTTCCAGGCACTACCCAGAAATCTAAGCCATTTTGATGGTATTACTCTTAGATGTTAGTGAACAGGCATGTTTTGAGTTGCTTCCTAAACAGACTCTGATTTAATGGAACAGGGAAGGGCTGGGAGCGCATTCCATGCTTTTGCTGACTGGTACTTGAAAAACATGTCAACCCTTCTAACCTCCTTGAAATTGGGGATTTGGAGGAGGTTTGAGTGGAGGATCTGAAGCATCTGTAGGTGTATTGTTTAAATCTAGCTGTGATATAGCTCGGGCCTAACCCATAGAAAGCCCTGTGAAAACAATCTGTTTGTGCCCTGGGAGCCAGTGCAGTTGCTTGAAGTGAGCTATCAGGTGCGTGTAAGCACCATTTGGGCTGCTGCATTCTGTACGTCTGTAGGCGGATGATAGGAACATTTGGTGACCAAGGTGGAGGCTGTTTGCAAAGGCAATCCGTGAGGTTATGAGAGTGTGCACTACTGACTTTTGGGATGGTAGGAGACCTAGAAACTTTCTGAGTGCGCTCAGCATTGAAAAACAGGTGCTGTGACTGAAAGAATTTGCAGACTGAAAGAAAGTTCAGGGTTACATTTTACTCCTTATTTTCTGCAGTAATTTATTGCTGGAGATAAGGAGGGAGTTCCTCTGGACATAAGTAATTGGCAGAAAAGTTATTGATCTTCCCATACAAAAGTAATTCTGTCTTTTGCCTCCATGTCAACCCTGTGTTGCCTCTCCTTGTCAGATACCCATGAATCATATGTTTTTCTTATTTCTCCCTCCAGCCCTCAGCTGTCCACCAAACAGCCATTATGCTGTATGTGCAGACATCTGCTCCACATCTTGCGCCGGAATCACAAATCCAGCTCTGTGCCCAACAACTTGCACGGAGGGCTGCAAATGTGATGATGGGTACGTCTTCAGTGGCCAAGGATGTGTTTCCATGGAGAACTGTGGCTGCTTCAAGGATGGAAAATACTACAATGTATGTGTCATTATTACTGTATATACCTAATTAGCCTCAGGCGCAAAAAGAGTGAGAAACTTGGGGGAGGAATGATGATGCATATCCTTTAGTTTCAATGATACACAATGAGGTTCTGTATTCTTATCTAAATCTCTCTCTCTGTTTCTTTGTCTCTCTCTCTCTATATATATATATATAGAGAGAGAGAGATATCTATATATATTTATGTATATATCTATATATAATTTGCACCTCAATAAAAGCACTTTAATGGAAATTCAGCTGTGGTGGTCCGTACCTGATATTACTAAGACTGTGTAATCCAGGACTGTGGTGTTTCATAACTATATATATATAGATATACATAGATATATATATATATATACAATCACCAAATTGCCCCTTCTGAACCAGGGCCCATGGAGAGGTGGTGCGCTCTGCCGGCGGTGCACACCGGACAATAGGATCCAAATTGAATGAAAAAGAAAGCTCACTCTCAGGAGGGTCACCATGCAGTGACTTTAATCAAATCCAGTTATGCCTCTCTCTCTCTCTCTCTCTCGCTCTCTCTCTCTATATATATATATATATATATATATATATATTTATATATATATATATATATATATATATATATATATAATGTAACAGAGTGACAGTTACATTATGGCAGTAGCCACTCTGTAGTGTTATAGTTAGAGTCACCAGAGCTGGGGATATTTTGGATTTTTGTCCCTTAATAACTCTGCACCTGTTTGACAAATGTCAGCGGAACTTTGCAGGCCTGTTGCACCCATTTCATTGTCAGGGGACTGAACGCTTTACAGTGGTTGTTTAAGGGGGTGCAAGAAAACAAGCAATGGTAAATACAATAAGTTTCGCCTCTCTGTGTTTTCGTTTTTAATCCAGCGGCAGGCGAGGGGATGTACAGACACAGTTATCACGGCTGCCAATTGATTTTTTTAGCGATGGGAGAGCCATAGAAATTGCATTAGGCAATAAATAATGAAGACGGTGATGCCCCATTGCTGGCCCTTCATTAGCCAAGGATCCACCAACCATATGGCAGGACCTTTTTAAATGACTGTGTTAGTTTTATTGACGGCTTTTCCGCACTGATGACGGCAAGAGCCAGAAACGTGTCTGCGGATGTTTTATAGCCGACACACACCCCGTGAGTGCACCGGACCATGGGAGTATTATGAACTCCTTGTTTTTTGCTGTTTTATAAGCGGTTTCCACCACCGCTTCCCGGTTGCACCCGCCGCGAGTTTGGCTGGCCCCAGGTGGAATACTGCTTTGGATTCAATTTGGGCTGCCTGAGCCGCCGCCTACGGACTCTGTTGACTTATTTAGGTCGTGGCTTATACAAAGCTAGAGTGTTTCACCATATGTGGGACACTCACAGTGTTTTCGTTTTTAATCCAGCGGCAGGCGAGGGGATGTACAGGCACAGTTATCACGGCTGCCAATTGATTTTTTAGCGATGGGAGCGCCATAGAAATTGCATTAGGCAATAAATAATGAAGATGGTGACGCCCCATTGCTGGCCCTTCATTGGCCAAGGATCCACCAACCATATGGCAGGGCCGTTTTAAATGACTGTGTTTGTTTTATTGACGGCTTTTCCGCACTGGTGACGGCAAGAGCCAGAAACGCGTCTGCGGATGTTTTATAGCCGACACACACCCCGTGAGTGCACCGGACCTTGGGAGTATTATGAACTCCTTGTTTTTTGCCATATATATATATATATATATATATATATATATATATATATATATATATATATAATGTAACAGAGTGACAGTTACATTATGGCAGTAGCCACTCTGTAGTGATATAGTTAGAGTCAACAGAGATGGGGATATTTTGGATTTTTGTCCCTTAATAACTCTGCACCTGTTTGACAAATGTCAGCGGAACTTTGCAGGCCTGTTGCACCCGTTTCATTGTCAGGGGACTGAACGCTTTACAGTGTTTGTTTAAGGGGGTGCAGGAAAACAAGCATTGGTAAATACAATAAGTTTCGCCTCTCTGTTTAATTATAAACTGTTTTTCTATGTAGGTTGTAGCTTCATGAGCAGTTGTACAATATAAGTGTTATATTAGCAGCTAGAAGCGCTGTGGCGTATAGTGGAAATGTTAAACCATAGACAGCACTTGATGTATTTAAACAGAGTGACAGTGTTCTTCTGACGAGTAAGCAGGAAACTAGTGAAAGTAAACTCCATACCCCAGCAAGTAAGAGCCCTGGCATACAATGGAAGCTTTAAACAATCAGCCAAGAGCCATCTTTAGCATTGGTGGTGCCTAATACGACAGTGTTTGTTGGCACCCCCCGCCAACCTCCTTCTGCATGTATTCCCACATTACCACCCTCCAATTGTGCCCTCACCTCCTCATAGCCCCTCCTCACATTTATATTATGGCGCTACTCGTCCTTAGTGGGGTGGCATAGCACTTTACATTAAACACACACACGTATTATACAGAGACAATGTGTAAATGAATGTATTGAAATGTTGCATAAGACAACGAGGGATAAAGGTGTACAAGTAGGAATTGTATGTTAAAAATGCTTAGTGAGGAAAAACACAAACTCAGGATTTAGAATGTAACTCAGTGGTTGGGGTTGTATATACTACTAAGAATGTATTGCTGCCCAAAGAAGCAGTTTTTAGCAACCTCAGAATAGGAATGATTGAGAAAAAGAATGACTTTCTGAACTCATCCCTTACAGTTTGCATGAGGTGCTTTGATGCTGGTTCATAACCCGCTGTGTTATATTCTAAGGATTGTAACTTATGAACTGCGGGTAACAAAAAGATCTCTGTGACAAAAAATCCCACTGACCTACCTACAAATAAATGCAAATCTGTAGTAGGCATGTCACAATTTGTGCTTTGCAGCAAGCAATTTAAACCTTTATGATACTTTATGATGAGGGAAAACTGTGAATAGACTGAACACAGGCGGCTACAGCCAGTACATTAGGCACCAAGGTTATCTCTCCATTATTATTATGCCCTGACAATTGCTGGGCACACTAAGATCTTTGCGGCAGGTGCCTTAACAATGCAAGATATTTTATAATGAACCATCTTTGTGACCCAATCAAATAAAGTCAGCAAACACATTGCAAAAAAAAGTGTTCTTCTTCAACCTACAAGCGCTCACTCAGAGCTCACTCATGAACAGGAGGAACCACAGCACGTGTGTGCAGCTAATTGCATGATGGGCTGTGTTGGGTCGCAGGTGGTGCCCACTGCAGTCACTATTGGCGTTGGGTGACAGACTGTCATGTAGGCAAGATCCATAATGTAACCAGGTTGCTCAAGCTTTCATCCTTCTAATGTTAATAAGACAAAGACTACTGATTAATAAGTTCCCCTATTTTGAAATCTGTGAGATGTAGCTTTACAATGTCAGCTATAAACCTGCTAATATTAATAATGATTATGTTATTATCAGTATTATTAGCAGCTGACAGCTTAGCTGTCCCACAATGTTCTCCAAGTTCTCAGACCATGAGGGTGTGAAATCTCCCACATTCCACACTCAAGTGCTAGAATTTTAAATACCGTAAAGCAGAAAATTGACACGCCAGACCTATTGATGCACGAAAACCACAAGAGTGGACTGTAGGGCTACATGTGGTGTCCAGGGTCACTATACACATGTCTCGGTTCAAAATAACAGAATAGCTCTTTTTATTTAAATGAAATGGTCATAATACACTTGTGGTGCAAGAATTAGAAAACATAATATTCCCCATGTCTTCTATTTTTTCATTGGAAAGCAACATAAATAACACAAAACTTACTTAAACATTTTTAAACAATAGTTACATGGAGTACTACGACCTTGTTGTGCTTAAAGTATTTCAACACAATAATTAGTTCAAATAGTTCTCAGTGGGTCCAAAATCTTTCCCCTCCTTGATATCCTGGTGCAAACGTCTTTATTATCAATTGGAACAAAACTGAATCACTTTAGTCTTTAATATGCAAGCAGCAACAATAATACAAACAAGAAAATCCCTCCATATGTTAACAAGGGCAAAATGTAGGAGATAAACATCCTAATATAGAAATGTGCATATTGTGCTGACTAATAGCATGAAAGGGAAAGGAATTGAAGTGAAGCAACATGCCTGCTGGAGCGCTATGTGCATAACCTGCAGTCCACCGACTCGAATATAATGCTACAAAGCTTAGGTGTGTAAATTCCAGCTCGCATGTGCCAATACCATGAACATAGCTGGGAGGAATAATGCTCCTTGCTGACAGTTTCCAAGTCCACTAAGTATACTGGGTATATTAAATACTACTGAAAAAATAATCTGGTTAAAAGCTGCAATCCAGGCAGAGTTGCCTCACCTATAAGATAGGCAATCATTACTGCTATTAATAAAAGCAAACGCTGTGCTGGGTAAACATTAAGAAGGGTCCACTAATGCAGATAAACACAGTACTTGGGCCTCAGGAGACTGATAAGAGAAACACAGATGGAACACACAGGAAATAGTATACTGCAGCCAATAGAAACCGAAGGAAAACTAAGTGGCGAGCAAATGAACCAATGACAAGCATGGGGGAGGGTTGTAAGCCCCTTTTAAGATTTATTTTGAGTACAATACATTTCACAAGCACAGCACAAGTCCTTGCAGGCTAAACCTAAAATGCGGGAGGGTTTGTCCTAAAACGGGTTTGAAATCTAATGCATTTTACATAAACGTTAGCATTTCGCGTAGCGTGAATATGGCCAGTTGGATTTTGCTGAAATTTGGCAGCATTAAAAATTATGGTGTGCACATGTTACGTTTGAGTACTGCAGGTAAAAAGAGTTAATATTTTTTAAGTTAAAAGGTTTTTCAACTTAATGATATATTGTAGCACAATCCTACTAAAAGTAGCAAGGAAGCCCAAAAATAAACTAGACTGCATATGTAAATTTTCAAATTTACTACATGAACTGGAAGACCCATTTATGGTCACATACTGATGGAAACCTATAAACAAATATATAACCAATAGAAAAAAATCTTAATCTACATAGGTTTTCTTTCCATGCTCTCTGGCTCACAAAAATAAAAATGACCCAACAAGTCAAACAAAAACTATCTTTCTTGTGCAACCCTGAGCAAATGAAAAATTGCCCTAGCAGTGAGCCGCACAAACTACTATTTGGAGGACATGATAAGTGGCCACTAGGAAAAAATACTAATCTCAATTTTTATAACCATAACAACGATTGCCTTTCATTCACTTTGGCCTTCATATGAATAACAATGCCACTAAAAGTAGCAAGGAACCTCAAAATATAAACTAGAATGCATATGTAAAGTTTTACATTTTCTAGATCAGCAACTAAAAGACTCATTTATTGTCACATGCTAATGGAAAGTAAACACAAGGAGATGATGGACGGAGTGCTGAAACCTTTCAGACACTCACCCCCAGTCACAGATCAGGGTTAAATCCATCATCGTTCTTTAGCTCACTTCGCCACCCCAGTTCAGACCCAGCCATATGCAAATCAGTCTTGCCCCTGTTCCTCATGGGAACAGTCCAGCTGGAATTGCCAAGCCAAGTCTTCCCTGGACTGGAAACAAGCATCCTGGGAACAGTTTTGGGGTAACACCCCTCATCAGACAGGGTAGCTTAAATCCAGTGGCAAAGTGAGCAAGGGACCCACGTCTGGGCATACCCTGCCAACTTAGGGCGAACAAAGCAAATACATAGAGATGACGGACGGAGCTCTGAAACTTTTCAGAACAACTACATGAATGAATAAAAGGCACATTTATGGTCACATGATTATCTAAACCCATGTTGCTCAGATATGAATTTACCTTGAAGTAATGAAAATACAAGAGGCATTTGGAAAAATAGGAACAAGTTGGTTTCATTAAATGCAGCGGCTAGGAGAGTATCAACAGAGTCTCGTCTGAAGACAGTCTCAATGTATAGAAGTTTTGGCCACACATATATACAGTTCATGGGGTACAATAAACTAATCTGACATTCTTACATTCTTGTACATGTTTACCAATGTCTAATCATAAACCATAAATCCAGCCATCTGATAAGGGGACGCAGATGGCTCTTCACTTTGCGTAGAGCTAGTGTGGTGCTATCCAGTGTGTATGTGTCCAGATGTCTGGCGTGGGGAGCGTGTAATCACTACCTGTGGTATGCATTGATTGGCTGAGTGTTCCTTACTAAATGTGGCATCTGACTTTGTGGTATTTTAAGAACGCGCACCTTTGGCAAAACGTGTTTTTTTAGGTCAATTTTCTCCAACCTTTTGTGGTGTAGCTGCCTATCTGTGGTATCGATCTGGGTTTTCCTGTACACACATTTGTCTTTGGGCTAAGTGTAACCCCACCTGTGGCCTATCAATCAGTAGGCTTGGGTTTGACTGCAAGGTCTGTCTGACCACAAATCTCTCACTCGGAGTTGATGGGGAGGTCATCTTGGGTGAAGGCTTAAAACCAAATCATACAAGTTCATTATTGGGTGTACATACAACCTGGCGGTCGTTGGAATAATTTTTATTGACATTCTCATTATTATGTGTACAGTTGTTATAGCGTACATCAACATCATCCTTACTTAAATTAACATGGTTATGCATGCATAGATTACGGTGTACATCAACATGGTCCTTGCTGGTATTTACATGGCTATGCATGCATAGGTTATGGCATACATCGCTATTGCATTTATTGGTATTGGCGTTGCTACGTGTGCATATATCATGGTGTACATTGACATCGCATTCACCAATATTAACACCAATAAACAAAATAGATAGCAAATACTATAGATAAAAAGAAAGAAATCACATTAAGGGCCTCATTATGATGTCGGTCGGATCGCATCGCACAGGCCGTCAGTTGAGGTCCGACCGACATCTGGTGCCATGGTCCGATCTCCGCATTATGATGTGCAGCAGTCAGAGGCAGTGGGCGGAGGGACTGATCGATACTTCCGATGGGCTCAAGGAGTCCGTCTTACCGTTGGTTCGAACATAATGCCCTACAATGGAGTGGTGCCTGCTCAGGCACCGCCGTAAGGATTACGACATTCCTTTTAGACAGCCTTCCTATGGCGGTCCGACAGCCATAGAAAGGCTGTCAGAAATGGACTTTGGGGGCCCCTAGCAGGGCTCCCGTACCCCTGCGGCCTCCTCTATGAGGCCAGGGGGGCACCTTGGCCTGGCACACAGTGCATGGATGTCTGAAAACATCAATTTTTCCAATGTGGCTTGTGCTGCAGCTCTTTTCCGGCCGCAACACAAGCTGCAATGGATAAATGGATGTTTCCGATCTCCTCATGGGCGGTCGCATCCAATTTTGTTGTTTGGAACTGCCGAGTACTTGTCGGGGGGTTTCCATTCCGAAACGATATTGGTTGGACGCATGCCTTACCGGCATCGTAATAAGGCCCTTAATCTTATTGCCATTCTGCAGTTATAGTTAGCATTCCCAAAGATAGGAATTACTCAGATATTAGCTCCCTAATAACTTTTCACCCATTTGACGAAACTTTTCAGACCTAGAGCATTTTCCACATTTTGAGATTATGTACATTTTTGTGGTGAATTGTTAAGGGGTGCAACAATACCATACATGCCAACCCTCCCGATTTAGATGGGGGACTACCTATTTCATGATTAGTCACTTGCATTCCGATTCCTGCATGCAAAAACAGATTCCCTGGCAAAAAGGACTGGTCTTGAATGACTCGGAGTATACACTCCCCAGGATCCTTCTCCTGCAGGCCAGTGAACAACATTTTTGCCAGCTGTCAATGCTTGCCATCGTGCTTTCTCCGTGCTTCTGACAGGTAAGGGAAAAAGACATATATGTATTTCTGATATCCAGTCCTGCAGCAGCACACTTGCAAATAGGCCCGATTCAGGCCTCAGTAGAAGTCAATGGGAGAAATATATTCTCCTGATTATTTTTTTCAAATCTCCAACTTTTCTCTTGGCATGTATGCAACAAAAGTGGGCTCCAAAAATGCATTTGACCACCGGTGCATTTTCCATTGACTATTGAATTTGACGTAGCGTAATAACAGCTGAATGGATTTACATGAAATTTGTCAGGATTATACATTTAGTGCAGGGATGTTGCTTTTTGGGTGTTGCAGTTAATTAGGGTAAGTATTTTTTAAGTTATAGGGCATTTAGGCATAGTGATATCTGTCACCGCAGTAATTTTGCGGAATTTCACAACATTTTGAGAAACGTTTGCGGTACATGGCCATAAACCTATTTAGAAATATATAAAAAAGACATGGATACATTTCCCTACTTATTACCACTTTAAAAAAGTGGCAATAGGTAGGGTCCTAGTACTTAACTATAAGTGTAGTAAAAACAATATGGCTGCCTTTTCATTCTCTAAAAACAGCCATTACCCAAATTTATACTGGCTATTGTTATTGCCATGTAGTACGGCATACTGCAAAGTTAGCACGCCAACCATGACCCAATTTACACCTAAGGCCTAGCTGTATTATTGGATTGTGGTACCCTTGCGCCACTCAAAAGAACACAGGTCACCACGCGTGACCCTGTGTTGATTGTTAAATCTGAAGATAAGCAAGGCAAAGTAATTCGCTGGTTTGTGTTACTCTGCACACCATAATCTACATTGCTGCTAAATTTCAAATACATCAGTATGCCACCCCACTGTAGCCACTCCATTATACGCTATTTCGCTTTACACCTCTCCACTGCACGAGACTCCACTATACGCCACTCCACTCTACACTATTACACTGTACGCAATGCCACTGTATGCCACTCCAGTCTCCAGTCTATGTCACTCCACTGGATGCTACTCCACTATATGGCATTCTACTGTACGCCACTCCACTATACTCTATTCCACTGTATGTCACTCCACTCTACAACACTCCACTCTACCCCACTTCATTCTACACTCTTTGATTAGAACCTACTTCAATATATGCCACTCCACTGTATGCTATTCCCTAGACCCATTGCTACTGTAAGCCACTCCAGTCTGCACCACTCTATTAGACGCCACTCCAATGTATGCTACTCCACTGTACAACACTCTGCTCTACATCACTCCACTCTATGCTATTACACTGTACACAACTCCACTCAATGCCAGTGTACTCTGTGCTTTTACAATGTATGCAACTCCACTCCACCCCTCTTCAGTGTACCCCACTCCACTGTATGCCACTCGCCATACGCTACTCCAGTATATGAAATTCCACTCCACACCATTCGACTGTATGCCACTCCACGCTATACTACTCGATTGGACCCCACTCCAATGTATGCCACTTCACTGTATGATATTGCACTATACCCCATGCCACTGTACACCACTCCAGTCTACACCACTCTGTTATGCACCACTCTTATGTACGCTGCTTCGCTATACACTATTATACGCTACTTCACTCCACTGTACAACAGTCTGCTCCACGCCACTCCACTCTACGCTATTACACTGTACACAAAACTACTCTACGCCAGTCCACTCTATGCTATTACACTGCATGCAACTCCACTCTGCTCCTCTTCAATGCATGCCACTCGACCGTATGCCACTCTGTAATACGCTACTCCAGTATGTGCTATTACACTCTATGCCATTCCACTGTATGCCACTCCACTCTACCCCACTCCATTCTATGCTGGAAGAATGTAAGTAAATCTGTCCAGGCCAAAAACATAACAACAGCAAGGGAATGCGCGAAGGGTGTCTGCAGCAAGTGGTTTTCTAAAAGAGAGCACATGTGAAGTATAACATGGCCACCCTTCAATCCAGGGATGCATGTTAATGTAGACCATGATTTATGATTTTGACACAAAGTGAGAATACCAGAAAAGGCCGTAAAATTGACGACTACAATTAAATATAAAATAATGCAATAGTGGGAATTCAAGTAGTGCACAGCAAAAGCTAATTCATCTCTTTGCATTTAAATAGCGGGCAGTGTTATTTCACAGATTAATTTGGCTTATTTTATATATACTGCTGAACGATGAACGGCTGACTACATTCAGCACTCAGTAGAGAGCGCTCAACCCGCTGAGCTGTTTGTCCAGCATAATGATTTGATCTTTTGTAATAAGGTTCCTGCCATTGAAGATTTCATAGTCTATGGGAATGTGGTGCAGTTTTGGCAAGTGGTGGGGGGATCTGCAACCAGGGGGCATAGGATGGAGGTGTAAGACAAGTCGGGGCAAAAAAAGACAAAGCCAAGTGTTACAACAGACGAAGGATCGAGGTTATGGCGGTTGTGGGTTGTGAAAACAGTGGCTGCAAGCGCTTTTCACAGACATTTCAAAATGCAGCCTTAAAGGCGAGGGTTAAAGACATATCCGGGAAGCACACACCGTCAAGCCAAATGCAAGATCAGGCATGATGTAATCCATAACTGAAGTAAATCCCCCTGCTCCCTGAGAAGCTCTTCATTAAAGTACAGTGACTGCACCCGAACAAAGGCCTGTGCTCCGCACAAAATCACATCAAAGGCAAGCACTGCTCCATATGCAGGACTGGATTATATTACACAAGCCAGGACACAAGATGTAATTCAAAGATCTACATCTGGCCCCAGACATGCTTCTCTAGATAGCAAGCACCGACACTAACAAGAAGGATGTGGTGCTATGTGCAGCGGGCATTGTAGACAGAAGGGATGCCGACTTTGGAACTGGGGAATCAGTTTCGAGTCTCTTCATCACCTCAACATCCTGTGATTCTGCGCAAATCACTTCATCTGCCCTGGCTTAAAAAATAAAAATGAATGTTAACTTGTGTAATGTAACTGGTGTTCATTTAAAGCGTCCCATACCTTCCGGTTTGGTCGAGTATGTGCTATTTATAGAATGCAAAAAAAGGAATAGTACCTCAGTCGCAGCCGTGGGGTGCAGGGAGAATAATTAAGTTGAATTAATCAGTATTTGGCCCATGCTCTACCAGAAGACAAGGAAGTGATGCCATTGCATGGGCACTGAATTGGAAGGCAGCAAATAAGAGTGAAAATGGTACCAAAGAATGGTAAGTCATGGTCAGGCTAAATGCCCCTTTTGGAGATTTTTTTTTCAGATACAGCAATTCTTTTTTGGGGGGGTATTTATATAGGGGAACTAGACCTGTAGGTATCAGAGCGCTTTATATGAACACAAGTTGCGTTACAGACAGACGCATTCATTTTGTTAGGCACGGGGAGAATAAGGGGCCGATTCCGATCTCGGTCGGAGGCGCACCCAATACCATTCGGTCGGGAAAAAAGCCATGCGAATGCCTGTTTCCCGACCGATCCGTACAGCACACCGAACGAGTAAGTACGATGCGCCCAACAGCACAGAATCCGGCCGAGTCGTACTCACCCAATCCAGGTCCTGTTCTCCGACCGAGGTGAATCCGGAAACGCCGAATCGAGTCGCACGGAAGGGAAAATGCAGCCCCGTCCGGCCGAACAAGTACGATGCGCTTTCCGTATGCGCCGAACCCGCCGCTACGCACGGCACGTCAAAGCATCCGGGAGAGGCGCACATAAGCTCCGATTCGCGCCACAACACGATCCACGGCTACGAGGCGAACACGCCAGCGACGAGGACGACGCGAAGCGACGAGAAAGACGAACGACACGAACCAACCATGAATCCCTTCGTCCCGATCATACCAATATCTCTACATTTACTACCGGAACAGGCACGGACGCGTACGGCGCAGAAGGTAAGTCAGACACCAACCACAAAACACATACAACACGTACACGACACATCACACACACACAGAGGGATGCAGAATTTACTTACACCAGCAACAGCAGCACCATAGGGGCGGGATGCCCATCACCAATGCCACATATGCACACAGGGGCCTGAATGCGCACCACCACCCCTACCCAGGGGGGGCCGGATGCCTACCACCACTACCACCCTTAGCCAGGGGGGCTGGATGCCTACCACTACTACCACCCTTAGCCAGGGGGGTGCCAGATGCCTACCACTACTACCACCCTTACCCAGGGGGGCTGAATGCCTACCACTACTACCACCCTTAGCCAGGGGGGTGCCAGATGCCCACCACCACTACCACCCTTATCCAGGGGGGTGCCAGATGCCCACCACCACTACCACACTTACCCAGGGGGGCTGGATGCCCACCACTACTACCACCCTTAGCCATGGGGGTGCCAGATGCCTACCACTACTACCACCCTTACCCAGGAGGGGCTGGATGCCTACCACTACTACCACCCTTAGCCATGGGGGTGCCAGATGCCCACCACCACTACCACCCTTACCCAGGGGGGGCTGGATGCCTACCACTACTACCACCCTTAGCCATGGGGGTGCCAGATGCCTACCACTACTACCACCCTTAGCCAGGGGGTGCCAGATGCCTACCACTACTACCACCCTTACCCAGGGGGCTGGATGCCCACCACTACTACCACCCTTAGCCATGGGGGTGCCAGATGCCTACCACTACTACCACCCTTAGCCAGGGGGTGCCAGATGCCCACCACCACTACCACCC